>CAUYLG010043566.1:0-161975 GCA_963573385.1 Cacajao melanocephalus
AGACAGGGTTTCACCATGATGGCCAGGCTGGTCTCGAACTCCTGACCTCAGGTGATCCACCTTCCTTGGCCTCCTAAAGCGCTAGGATTACAGGCGTGAGCCACCATGCTGGCTGGCTTCCTTTATTTCTGAAATTGAGCTGTGAAATATAAAAGCACAGTGGCTTCGAATGGAGAAAATACTTGGTGGGATCCCAAATTATTATTAATGGAGTCAGTTGAAAATTAAGGGAGGCCTTAAAGGAAAGCCTTATGCTTGAAATCTTGGAGGTGAAATGAGAAGGAGGCCTTGGGAATGGCCTTGCTGCCTTGAGTGGATAGGGTGGTGAAAATTCCCCCGCAGTACAACATGTGTATGTGCTCTGGGAGCAAGGCAGTTGTAAGTTAGTGAGGGCCTAGAGTCTAAGAGGATCTTTGAGGTCATCTGGTCCGACCCCTTAATTTATGAGTTAACAAAGGACAAGGTGCTTATGAGTCAAGAACGAGGAATTGGGCAGTTAGGGGACCTGATGAATCAGAAAGATGGTAATGATGATGGGCTGGTAAAACGTCTCAAGCCGAATTTACCCATGAAGGGTGAAGGAGGATGCCCAAGTCATAAGCTGATTTAAAGCTGGTCACGGTGGCTCACACCTGTAATCCCAGCACTTTGGGAGGCTGAGGTGAGAGGATCAAGACCAGCTTGAGCAACATCATAGTAAGTTTCTGTCTCTTAAAAAACAAAAAACAAAACTGATTTACGTATGGCTTAGCAAACTTGCTTTACTTTCTCCATCTCATTCAGGGAGGCCCAGGGCACTAACGATATCAGTTGCATGCCTCCACAGCATAAAATAAAAATCATGTGTTTTTGAGAGGTGGAAACTGTTAGTTTGTAATCTAGGCACTTGCACGCTAAGTTGACTGTTCTGAGAATAAGTTAGCAAAATCCATCTGAAGACCGTATTTAAAAACTTTGTTTCTGCATCTCTGCGCAGCCCTTATGAAAATGAGGCATCTCATTTTAAGAGGGAGAGTGAGAAAGAAAAATACAAGAATCACCAATAATTTCACAATCTAGAAGTGCCTCTGTTGGTGTTTTTGCTTTAAACATTTTATGTTATACTGGATATATGGCTTTGAATCTGTATTTTTCTGCTTAACATTAGATGGTGAACATGTTTTCTTTTTATTTAAAACCATTGAAAAGCTTCCTAATGGTATGATAGTCATATCAGTGAGTCACACTTTGTTTAGCCTTGCTGCTAGGCTTGGACGTTTAATTTATATTTTTTATATAGATGATAAAGAATAATGAGGTGATTGCATCTTTTTATACAAATCTTGTTCACCTAAAATACATTCCTAGAAAGTGAAATTGCTGAATCAAAGATAAGAAAATTTTCAAGGGTTTTTTCTTACAAATGGCAAATTACTTTTCAGTTTAGTTTTCTACTAATGCAAGAGTACCTGCCACACTGTGGCAGCCAGCATAGTTCAGAGTTGTACTGGACTTTAATCACTTTATTTTAATGTTTTAGTATGAACATGCTGGAAATTAAATCTTTTGTCTCACTCGTGATTCTTGAAGAATAATTTCTGGGATAGAATTACAGGGAGAGAGGATAGGCACAGTTTCAGTGTTTTTATTACTGCCAAATTGTGCTCCAGAAAGGTGTGCCAATTTGCAACCCCAGCAGCCAAGCATGGGAATGTTTACTCTGGATCCTGCTTAGCACCGAATATTAAAATTTTACAATTCTTTGATGATTTATAGGTGGAAAATATCACAGCATCTTGTTTGAGATATGTATTTATTTGATTGCTAGGAAGGTTAAACATATAAACATGTTCATCACTTGAACCCTTTTTTGTGTAACTTCTTGTTTATATACTTTGACCACTGTTGATTGCCTTCTTTTAATTCTGTCATGTTGCACAGGCTTCCCCTAGTTTTTAATCACATTGAAGCTTTTTTTCTTCTGAACACATAGAATCCTCTGATTCTTATGTAGTCAAACCTGTTGAGCATTTCTGGATTTTACTTTTGCTTGGATTCCTGGAAAAGTGGCTGTGCTTAACTTGAGATGAAATTACATGTGTGTTTTCCTTTTCTTGCTACGGTTCATTTATTATAATTAACTCTGGAATCCATCTGGAACGTATTTTTGGATTTGGTTAGCCATGCAGTAATCTGACTTTATTTTTTTTTCCAAATAGATGTGTCACATTATTTATTGAAAAATCTAATGAGGTGTTCTTTAAAAAGATTGCAAGAAGGTAATATTTTAGCTATGAAAGTAAAACATACTGATTGTAAAATGAATTAAGACAAAATGAAGCCTCTAAGTAAACAAATGGTAGATACATGAGAAGCAGTATACAGGGCTGTAGGTCATCCGGACCTGGATTTGTAACTTGGTTGCTGTATTGCCTTGAACAAGTTTCCTTGCCTCAATGATCCCCCACTGCTTCATTGGTAAAATGGAAATCACAGTACCTACTCCCATGTGGTTGATGAAGTGAGATGATATGTGTGAAATGTGTTATCTAGAGTACTGTGTCTAGCACATTGTAAATATAAATCAGTAGTAATTTTGAAAAACCCCTCTCCTCCCCATCTTCCGAGGGTGTGCACTGCATTGTAGTTGCGGACTTTCTACATGAGTTAAGGGGTATTGCTGTTTGTCTTCCTTAGTTTTCTGCAATTACATTGATTCAGCTGCCATCATTCTGAATCTCCATTACCATCAATTCTTCCTTAGACCAATGGTTTTGGAGTTAGGATTGTGTGCTGTGCATTCAAATCACCTGGGAACTCTGTCAAACTGCTGGAGTCTTGGCCCCACACCTAGGAATTCTGATTTAGTTAATGTAGCGTGGGCCTGGGTTTATTATTTGAAAAATTTCTTGAGTTGTGAATCTGATTTTTACACCTAGTTAAACTGACTGGTAAGACAATACCATTTTGATTTGTGGGACTAGCAAACTGGTGGGAAGGGAAACATACAGGAAATGGTATAATTTTCAAATTGAGGACTTAACGCTGGGAGTTGAGACTTCTGGGTTCAGGTTTATTGCCAAGTAAATGGGTAACTTGGAATAATCAGTGGCCTCATTTTCCTTGTTAATATCTTATATTGAGCAGTGGAAGGAATGATCATCACTTGATGAGTTCCTTTTGTATTTTGCGACTTGTTTGCTAGTGGCATTTGTGGAACACCTTGGGATTTAGAAATCTGTTCGTAAGCCCAAAGAATAACTTGTTTTCCCTTTGTAGCAGCCCTGTAATAAGGGTGGCTGAAGCGCTGGTTCTCTGGTTGCATCACAGTCTTCACTCTCGAGTCAGTAGGTCAAGGCACAACCCGTTTCTCACACTTCATTTTGCTTTTTAATTGCTGAGGATATTCTGTTTCACTTTCTTCATCCAGGTTAAGTTATCCAGTAAGAAACCACTGTGGTTGTTGGATTGTGAAAAACACAGGACCTTGATCTCCTGTAACTTGGGAATTGCCCACATGTAGTTCATACAGCTTATTCTTTACCTACAATTAGCTTCCCTCGGAGGTGCCTTTTTTTTTTTTTTTTTAAACGGAAGAGAGAAACCAGTGATAGCATAGGAAATGCGTTTTAGTGCTTATTAACATATTCCCTGATTTCATGAACTAGGTGCTATCATGCCTTGAGAGGCTGTTTGTCGTGCCTGTAGTTAGTAAGGAAATCAGGAAATGATGCTCTTTTAGGTTGTTAGTACTTAAAAACAAAACAATCCTGTGAAATATGGCTTCCAATGGCCTCACTGAAGTGGTTTCCTGTGTAGAACTCTTTACCTAGTTGGAAGGGCTCCTAGTGATGGTGGCAACGGCAGCAGCGTGCAGACAGCTCTGTAGAACCCGCACCTGGGTTGTCATGGAATTCGGCCACTTGTTGGGCCCATTTTGACCTAAATGAAAAAGAAAATAGTATTACAAGCACAGATATACAGGTGAGTCATAGGCACGCTGGCAAACATATTTTGTTCTTAGTATGTTCTCTTTAGCAGGTAAATACTTTGAATATAGTGTTGGCTTCGGGTTTTGGAGGAATATTATGTGTTTCAATTATAATCATTATTCATGGTTACAGTGGAGCTGCAGTGTTATGGAGAATGTAAAAATAATATACATGATAGGCGTGTGTGTGCCTGCTCGCAGTGTTACTTCAATTAATACAGACATTGTAACGCAATTAAGGCATTAAAGGTCTGAGCCTTAGAGTCAGCTTGCTTTGGTTTGGATTCAGGTTTCACCACTTAATATGGATGACCTATGGCAAATGACTTAGCCTCTCTGCTTTGGTTTCTTCATGTACAGAACAGGAGTCACAGTAAACCTGCTTCACAGGATTGTTGTGAGGATTGAGTGTGTTGAGGAATATGTGGTAATAGGTTTAGCCTGGCATACAGCAAGCATTCAGTACCTGTTAGCTATTATCCTAATTATTTAAGCTATTAGAGGCCATTGAAGGTTTCATTGGGAACATCTGGAAAGCGTCTAGCCTCTTTTTCTAGCCCAGTTCTCCCTTCATTCCTTCCACGTGGAAGACATAATAGCCAGATGGACCAGCGGCTCCCTTCTTGCTGCTATGCCTCCTGTCTCTCCGTCTCTCCGGGTGAGTGTGTTAGTGTCGTTAACTTTTTTCTTTCTTTTAGTGCTGCATTGTAGTCTGATAATTTTCTGCGTGTAAAAAAAATTACAGTTTTATTAAAAGACGAGAAAGAAGACCTAAAAAGAGACGTATTCCAGATCCTCGATGAGAAGTTTCAGTATCAGTGTTTTAGTTTTACAAGGAAAAAAGTCTAGTCTGTAGGATGGTTGTTATATCAACAAACTCTTGAAAGCAAGGCGGTGAGTAATGTTCCTGCTGATTATCTCGGTTTGCTGTTGTGATAAGCCATGTAAGAGGAGGAGGGCCCTGGTCCATGGAGGTGAAGGGGAACACCAGCACGTGTACAGTTGCGGATTGCAACTCAACCCGGACTTCTCAGCCCACTGTTGAGACTCTCCTTCGGAGTGATTTACATTACAGCTTTCCAGGGCTGCAGCTTGTTTCAGCTCTCCATTGAGTAGCTAGCAGATGGAGACTTGTACTTTGCTTTTGTCAGCAAAAATGTCTGATTAGGGAAAAGAGTAAAAGGTAGGATGCTGGCCACGATCTGAATGGTAAATCTCTGTATACAACTGTTTTACATTTTTTTCCCTCGGGGAAAGATGCTCTCATGGCCCCCTTCTAGTCGTAGAAGACATGTGTTTGCTGCCATTGGAACTTTGAGGTGTAGATATCTGTGTTTCTGACCACTGGGTATCAGGAGGGAGGCAAACATGGGAAAAGTGAATTTGGGAGTCATCCAGTCTGAGCTAACCGAAGCTCATTGGCAAGTTCTGGTGGGTAGAGACGGAAGAGATTGAGGACAAGCCTGTGGGAACAGCTACATTTAGGGAGTGGTGAAAAGGGGTCAGAGAAAGAGAATCAGGAGAGGGCATTGGCGAGGAGTGTAAAATGCAGACTGACTTGATATGAGGTGCACAGCGTGAGAATGGCAGGACACTTTGATAGGAGAAATGAAGGTAGAAGTGGAGAGAATTTTTATGCTTCTGGCTAAGATTATATTAAAATACTTAAGACTTCCCTGTGGAAATGCAATATAATGGAATTCTTTTTATATATTCCTGAAGTCTAACCCTAATATTGTGTTAAGTATTTTTGTGCCTGTATTCATGAGATTTTTTTGTAGTTTTTTTTTTTTTTTTAGACAGGGTCTCGCTCTTGTCTTAAAAAATGTCACCCAGCTGTGATCATAGCTCACTGTAACTTCTACTGGGGTGCAGGTGATCCTCCCACCTCAGCCTCTCCAGTAGCTGGGATCGTACCTGGCTAATTTAAATTTGTTTTTTTTTTTTTTTTTTTGGTAGAGATGGGGTCTTACTATGTTATCAGGCCTGGTCTTAAGCCATCCTCTCCCCTTAGCCTCTCAGAGTGTTGAGATTTACAGGCGTGAGCCACTGCACCTGGCTTGTAGTTTTCTCTTTTTTTTTTGGTACTGTCTTTCTCTTTAGTGTCATGGTAATGCTATGTTTATAAAACGAACTGGGAAGTGTTCCCTTCTCTGGAAGAGACAGTGTAGAATAGGTGTTTATTTTTCTTTAAATGTTTAGTAGAATTCTTCAGTGAACCCATCCAGGGCTGGAGATTTCTTTTTTGGGATTCTTTTTTTTTGAGGCAGTCTCACTCTGTCACCAGGTTGGAGTGCAGTCGTATGATCTCAGCTCACTGCAACCTCTGACTCCCGGGTTTAAGTGATTCTCCTGCCTCAGCCTCCCAAGTAACTGGGGCTAAAGGCACACACCGCCACGCCCTGTGAAGTTTTATATTTTTAGTAGAGATGAGGTTTCACCATGTTGGCCAGGATGGTTTTGATATCCTGACCTTGTGATCCTCCTGCCTTGGCCTCCCAGAGTGCTGGGGTTATAGGCATGAGCCACCATGCCTGGCCCTTTTTTGAGATTTTTAAAAGTATGAAGTCAATTTACTTAATAGTTACAAAACTATTGCATGAGTTATGGTACTTTGTATTTTTCAAGGAGTTGGTCCATTTCAGTGAAGCATGTAGAGTTGTTGTGTAGCCTGCGGGAACTATAGTATTAGCCCCTGTTTCATTCCTACTATTGGTAATTTGTGTCTTTTCTATTTGTTGTTCTTGCATATTTGTCAAACCAGTGACAAACCTCTTTGTTTTCTGGCTTTTTCTCTTCTGCTTTTGTTTTGGATTTCATTGATTTCTGCTCTTTAGGTTTGTTTTGTTTATTTTGGGTTCTTGAAGGAGGAGCATAGGTTAATTGATTCGAGACTTTTCTTCAGTGCAAGAATTCATGTATAAATATTCCTCTTAGCACTGTTTTAGCCATGTTTCCATTTTTTTCCCTTCCATCTATAGTAACTTATTTAATTTGTTCAGTAACCCTGGTGGTAGGTAGAGATTTTTAGCATCACTTTGCAAAGGAGGAAATGAGCTCAGAGAGATATATAACATTCCCAAATTCTCAAGGCTGAGCTGCGTCCTGAGCCAGGTAGTCTAGCTGCAGGTCCATATGGCCATCCAGCTGCCTCCTGGCTCTGACGTTCTCTCTCTGTATCTTACCTGTATTCAATACAATGTATTATTTGTTGGTGGATTCATTAACAGATTACCTTGAGAGCCATGGGGAATACTTTCAGTATGAGGTAAGAGGACTAGGTCCCAGCAAAGCAGAAAGGGAGGAGATGAGTCAGGGAAGTGGATGGGACACTAAACAAACACAGCCTCGTGGAAATGCAGGGGAGAATTGAGAGTCTGTAGGATGAGGAAGTGATCCATGATAATGATTTATTTAATATTTATAGAGTGTGTATAGTGTGCTGGACACTGGGCTGGGTGCTGGCCATGCAAGCAGTGATCCAAGCACACAGGGTTCCTCCCCTCAAGGATTAAGCTTTGGTGGGGAAGGGAGGGAATTAAAAGATATTAGGGAGGAAATCAATGGGTCAGTGCCAGAGAGCATCAGGGGGTAAGAAAGGCCACTTTACCTGGGAATGCCAGGAAAAGTTGAGACCTGAAGGATGAGAAAGAGTCTGCCAGGCAGAAGCCTGGGGAAGAACATTTCAGAAGAAACAGGTATGAAGTTTTGAGAGTAAGAAGCTTGGCACAGTCGAGGAGGTGAGAGGAGGCCTGTTTGGCTGAACCTGAGAGAGCAAGGGGAAGAGCGATGGAACTGAGAGGAGTCTGGAGGGCCCAGCAGTCAGTGGAGAGGGGAGCCCTGGTCTGACTCACGTTTCTAGGTGGTCCTGGTTGCTGTATGTGGAGTGCGTTGTGGGACAGGAATGGAGGTCAGCTCCAAATTAAGCGCGAAATGCCGTGGCAGGTGACTGAGAATAAGTTAGACATGCACATTGATTATATGTGGAATAAAAAAATTCCTGAAGGTGGCTCCTTAGCATTGTTTCAGTGACATTTATTTCTAGAGGCTGATATATTTATTTTCATTTTCCAGAGAATCGCAGAAGAGATTCTGAGAGTTTTCTTTTTCTTTTGTGCTTGAAATAATTTAGCTGTTTAGGAAGGAATGCTCATGTGATTGGACATGGATGATGCTTTTGCCTGGCTCGCATAAAAGAGATGGGAACTTAGTGGGTATGCATTCTTTGGAATCATGTTGAATTATTGGTGTCTGTGAGAACATTTGTTTCTACTCTCAGCTCTGCTTATAGGTAAGTTGATAGCACTAGAAATATTAGACTAAGTATAGTCAGTCTCCAAATGACTTTTTAAAACCCTCTATTTAGACTCTGTATGTCATGTCTTTTTGAATTTTTGGTATGAAAAATTTCAACCTAGTCAAAAGCAGAGAGCCTAATGTCGTAAGCCCCCATGGGTACCCATCATTTAGTGTCAGTGGCAGTCAGCTCACAGCCGATCTTGAGTTCTCTTCTGCCTCCGAATGCTCCCCACACCCTCATCCTGTTTATTTTGAAGCAAATTCTAAGTACATCATTTCATCTGTCAGCATCTCAGTATATACTTCCAACAAGTAAGAACTTTGCAATACTTTAGTGTTTGGTTTTATTCTCCCTTAGAGCACATCAATAGGTAACGTCTGTCTGGATGGTTTGCCTGCGAGAGTCCCTGTGTATACCTCTTGTCCTGGTGTATTTATTTATAGTCCCCCTTTCCACTTCAAAGAGTCTCTGTTTGGACAGTAAATTCTTCGGTCGTCTCATAAACATAAGAGAAATCTTTTCAGAGGGGACAGTAAATAAGTTATTTAATAGCACTTTCTTGAGTATTTTTCTAATAAGTGTGTCACTATTCTGTTGTTTTTTTTTTAATCAGGAGATCAAGCCCTGGAGGTTCACTCTTTCAAGAAATTGTGTGCTGAAGTATAATGCTACACAAGTCAGAGGAAGGAAGGATCCCAAAACACATGGTGAGAAAGGAATGAGTCAGCTGGATTGCCAAGATTACGCCTTCTTTTCTTTTTCTTCCATTCTGTTGCTTCTTTGTTATGATTTGGTCATGAGTGCAGGGAATATTCTTTTAAAAGCAAGAAGAGATTTAAACATTTGAATCACAAGGATAATGTAAATTTGGATATTTGGGCAGCTGTTAATTATCCAACTTTAGATTATTCAGATACTTAAACCTTGTAGTAATATTGTCATCAACTTTAGGTCTGATGTCTTGTCAGATGTTCTTTCTAACGGACGCAGTGACTCAGGCCATCATTTCCGTCCTTTCATTCTTTGCTGTTAGCTGATTGTAATATCCCCTTTTCTTAGAAATTGTTATAATTTATTGATAGATTAAAATTTAATATCAGATGTTACAATGAAATTTAATCAACTTGAAAAAATGTTATTGTTTCAAGAAATTTTTATTCTGAAAAGTAATAAAAATGATGATTATAAACATGTTAAGAAGGAGAGAAAATGATCACACCTTTAATAGTTGAACATCTTTGACAGAGGTAGAAACTAGAGAGTGATTGTGCCTCTGTGAAGTCCTACTCATTTTATGCTGCCTGTACCCTTGTTGTTTGTTTATATCTTATCTCTTAGGCTAAAGGAAGTTCCATGAGGTCAAGGATTATACATCTTGGATTCTCCCACAGTTAAACTTAGCATGTCTTAGCTCTGTTAAGAGTATGAATATTGTTTAGAAGAATGAATAAAGAAACCAGTAGTATTCCCTGGCATAGGATATGATTTGCTTCTAGCTTTGTTGAGTGGCAATCCTCTGTAGCCAGTGGCAGTGAGGCCTGGTGAGAGGGTAGGGTTGGGAGTGTCGTTGGGGGACTGAGTCGCCTCAGCGCCCTCCCACCCACCGCACTTTGTATCACAGCAATGTGGTGCATTGCCGTCTCTGTGTACCTGTCTCCATCTGAGAAGATGAGGAAACCAAGGTCTGATAGCAAATCTGTCAGCAGAGAATGAGAACTAATGCCTCTCATTTCTAAGTATAGTGTTCTTTCTAAAAGAGCAAGTTACTATTTATATTTTAAGAAAGAGTACATGATGTCTGCTAATGGAAGATAAATGAGAAGCAAACTGGGAAATACATTTTGTCTCAGGATTACTGCATCTACTACTGGATAAAGATCAAAAGAGTTCTCTTCAACCCCTTTCAACTCTACATTGAACAAATTGAGCTTTTCAGAGTTTTTTTTTTGTTAAGTATTTCCAAAGAAGACTTACAGGTTAGGAGTAAACATAAGCTACCCAGGTTGGATAGGAAGGTATTTCTCTTCATATGAAGATGATGTCCAGGTGTGGACTAGGATAAGAAATTGAGACTGTGGATGTCTTTGCCCCATGAATTTAGTTGGTCATCATGTTATAGGGCTGTAATGCTGCTCTATATGCAGTTACATAAGAAATGGGGAGGGGGTGTAAACTGTGGCTTTTGGAGGCACTTAGCCTTTTATTTCAAGTAAAATACTCATACCAAATAACAAACAACATCTCTACATTGGCATAATGTTCTTTGTGACACACACCAGCGTTCCAGCCATTGTTCCATTTAAGATTTAAGCATTTTCTAGAAATGTACTATGGCGGGGGTGTTGAATGTAATCTCATCAAGACTGACGTGGTTCTCTTTCTTTTGCAGGCCTGATTGTTGGCAAAGACATCAGAAGCTGGCATTTATTTCTGTTCTAACCCATTACTATATAACCAAATAGACACTATGCATATTTGTTGGTCAGCAAAACCAAGAAATAAGAGCTATGGCAGTTGAAACAGTCTGTCTGATTCCAGGGTGTTTTTCCTGGGTTTCATCATCAGGTATCTCCTCCCTTTCATCTCAGCAAGAATGTGGCACCTTTTACCTTTTGATAAAGATTAAGGACGTGTTCTTTGGTCAACAGCCAGAACTTAAAATCTGCTGTAATAGGCTCAGAGACTGTTTCAACTGCAGCTGAGGAAAATGAAATTTCCATTTTATTTGGTGCCTTGTCCAGGGAGCGCAGGCACTCTTCCTGAAACGTGTCAGTGAAACAGAGATTGTTTTGTGGAATAGCAACCCATGGTTATGGCGAGTGACCCGACGTGATCTGGCGGGCAGGCTGCAGAGGACTCATGACGGGCTATACCATGCTGCGGAATGGGGGTGCGGGGAACGGAGGTCAGACCTGCATGCTGCGCTGGTCTAACCGCATCCGCCTCACGTGGCTCAGCTTCACGCTCTTCGTCATCCTGGTGTTCTTCCCGCTCATCGCCCACTATTACCTCACCACTCTGGATGAGGCCGACGAGGCTGGCAAGCGGATTTTTGGCCCCCGGGTAGGGAACGAGCTGTGTGAGGTGAAGCACGTGCTGGATCTGTGCCGCATCCGCGAGTCAGTGAGCGAAGAGCTCCTGCAGCTGGAGGCCAAACGCCAAGAGCTGAACAGTGAGATCGCCAAGCTGAATCTGAAGATCGAAGCCTGTAAGAAGAGCATCGAGAACGCCAAGCAGGACCTGCTGCAGCTGAAGAATGTCATCAGCCAGACGGAGCATTCCTACAAGGAGCTCATGGCCCAGAACCAGCCCAAGCTGTCCCTGCCTATCCGACTGCTCCCGGAGAAAGACGACGCCGGCCTCCCTCCCCCGAAGGCCACCCGGGGCTGCCGGCTGCACAACTGCTTCGATTATTCCCGTTGCCCTCTTACCTCTGGCTTCCCAGTCTACGTCTATGACAGTGACCAGTTTGTCTTTGGCAGCTACCTGGATCCCTTGGTCAAGCAGGCCTTTCAGGCGACAGCACGAGCTAATGTGTATGTTACGGAAAACGCAGACATTGCCTGCCTTTACGTGGTCCTAGTGGGAGAGATGCAGGAGCCAGTGGTGCTGCGGCCTGCGGAACTGGAGAAGCAGTTGTATTCCCTGCCACACTGGCGGACGGATGGACACAACCATGTCATCATCAATCTGTCGCGTAAGTCAGATACACAGAACCTCCTGTATAATGTCAGTACCGGCCGTGCCATGGTGGCTCAGTCCACCTTCTACGCTGTCCAGTACAGACCTGGCTTTGACTTGGTCGTGTCGCCGCTGGTCCATGCCATGTCTGAGCCCAACTTCATGGAAATCCCACCGCAGGTGCCGGTGAAGCGGAAATACCTCTTCACCTTCCAGGGGGAGAAGATTGAGTCTCTGAGGTCTAGCCTTCAGGAGGCCCGCTCCTTCGAAGAGGAAATGGAGGGCAACCCTCCCGCCGACTACGATGACCGCATCATTGCCACCCTGAAGGCAGTGCAGGACAGCAAGCTAGATCAGGTCCTGGTGGAATTCACCTGCAAAAACCAGCCCAAACCCAGCCTGCCGACTGAGTGGGCGCTGTGTGGGGAGCGGGAGGACCGCTTGGAATTGCTGAAGCTCTCCACCTTCGCCCTCATCATCACCCCTGGGGACCCTCGCTTGATTATTTCCTCTGGGTGTGCCACGAGGCTCTTTGAAGCTCTGGAAGTCGGTGCCGTCCCGGTGGTGCTGGGGGAGCAGGTCCAGCTTCCGTACCAGGACATGCTGCAGTGGAACGAGGCGGCCCTGGTGGTGCCCAAGCCTCGCGTTACTGAGGTTCATTTCCTGCTCAGAAGCCTCTCCGACAGTGACCTCCTGGCTATGAGGCGGCAAGGCCGCTTTCTCTGGGAGACTTACTTCTCCACTGCTGACAGTATTTTTAATACCGTGCTGGCTATGATTAGGACTCGCATCCAGATCCCAGCTGCTCCCATCCGGGAAGAGGCAGCAGCTGAGATCCCCCACCGTTCAGGCAAGGCGGCTGGAACCGACCCCAACATGGCCGACAACGGGGACCTAGACCTGGGGCCAGTGGAGACGGAGCCGCCCTATGCCTCTCCCAGATACCTCCGCAACTTCACGCTGACTGTCACTGACTTTTACCGCAGCTGGAACTCCGCTCCAGGGCCTTTCCATCTTTTCCCCCACACTCCCTTTGACCCTGTGTTGCCCTCAGAGGCCAAATTCTTGGGCTCAGGGACTGGATTTCGGCCTATTGGCGGTGGAGCTGGGGGTTCTGGCAAGGAGTTTCAGGCTGCCCTTGGAGGCAATGTTCCCCGAGAGCAGTTCACAGTGGTGATGTTGACTTATGAGCGCGAGGAAGTGCTTATGAACTCTTTAGAGAGGCTGAATGGCCTCCCTTACCTGAACAAGGTGGTGGTGGTGTGGAATTCTCCCAAGCTGCCATCAGAGGACCTTTTGTGGCCTGACATTGGCGTCCCCATCATGGTAATAGGAAAACGAGCAGTTCGTTTTGCTGCATGAAATAGCATTTCACTCTTAATCCCTTTTCCATCCTCCTTCACTTTAGCAGTTGTAAGTTCTAGCAGAGAAGAACACACACATACTTTTAAAAAGCCTGTATAGTTTTCTTTCTTCCTGAAGTGTTTGCTTGCTGCTCTTTCAAGCCTTGGTAGTTCTGTTGCTGTTACTTCCTAACTCTCAGATCCCCAAAACTGAAACTGATTCTATAGTCAATATATAGACCTCGTGGGTTATCCCATCCGTTATCCCATAGACTTCTTCCGTGTCATGAGAAGGTGTTGATGACGATAATGATAAGCTACCATTTAGGAAGCACTTAGCATCTTGGCACTAAAATAAGCGTTTTGTGACATATCATGACCACTCTTTCTTCAGCTTATTTGTATGGGGCTGAGACTTAGGTTAATAAATTTGCCCAAGATCGGAGTAATGGAAAAGGTGAATTTAGTATGTCTAATTCCAGAAACTGTAGCTTTAGTCACCTCCCAAAGGGTTTAGTGAGGCCCGTGTCTTTTTCCAGGTATTCATAGAAGTCTTTTGTAAGACTGGAGTTGGGGTTTGGTATTTTGGAGTTGGAGAACCAACTGCAATTGAACCTTCTCGGGTGTCTTGTATGTTGTTATTCTTTACTCCATCTCATGATTAGTGCTGTAATTTACCGAAAAAAATAACAGCTAAATATGCAGGATACAATCCACCTGCAGAATTAAGCTTAGATTCTAGAAGAGAGATGGTAACCATCTTAAATGTGTGTAGCCTTAGAGCAAGTCTTAAGCAGACTGCCAGCTATTTACCCTGCACCCTATATAGTTACTTTCCAGCAAAAGGTAGCAAAAGGTCTGATGGGCCACACATTGCTAGAAGTCTAATTTTTTTAAAAAAATGTATTTCATTGGGAAGCTGATACATTTGAATTATTTTTTTAGGCAGCGGCATGGTGTAATAAGAATGAGATTTGGAGTGATACAGACCTAGTATTAAGTAGTCATTTTGTGATCTTTGGTAATTAGCTTTTTAGATCTCAGCGTTAAAGAGGAATCTAAGATAAGACAACTAAGGACTCTAGAAAGGTGCTCACTTACTTGATTCCCTCTTACCCCTTAATGTTAAAGGAGATGGAAGCAGTATGTCTGTCCTGCCTATGTTGTGGCAGCTTTAACTGACCTCACTTATAAAGGCTTCTTGTATCCTCTCTACATCATTTCTGTTTGTGTCAGTCATTACTGCCTACTTCCTCCTATGCAAAGTACTTCTTTGCTTTAAATTTTTTCTTACTGCTGCTAATCTTGTCTTTTTTTAAAAATTTAATTGAATTTATAATCAGGCTATTCAAAGACTGTAGGGTTATAAATCCTTTTTATCTCAGTTTATTTTGTATATTAAATAAATAGGGAATTTTTTATAGACTTCTCAAAGTTCACTTTTTCTCTCTTACAACTTTATGAATGTTATTGAAATTAAAAAAGCATTTACTCTGTGAAAGGTATATGCTCCTCAAATAGTAGAATAATAGAGTAGCCATTGTTTTCCAATTTTCCTGAGTTTTCTTTGATTTTGATAGGAATGTAGAGAAGTTGGTGTCATCGCAGTTAAGTGGACCGAAGTTCATCAGAGAACTTACCAGAATGAATCCTTTTTTAAAACTCTGGTGAGAAATAAGTATTCCTGGTAATTGGGGAGTCCATTGCAATAATACCTAATTGGAAAATGCCAGAAACTTTTCAAATAGGCCATTCTAAACAGCTTTCTCATATTGGCAAAACAAGTTATTTTCTCGTTCTTTTAAAAAAGAGGAAATAGCTTCAAGCTGGAGCATTTCACTCCATCTTGTAAATATTCTGGTTGTGCTTTCTGTCTAGGAGAAGCAGGTGTTCTGGGCAGTAGTTGAAGTTGCTGAGATCTTGGACGTACCCAGGTATCAGAGCTAGAAAGAGACTGGTAGCTTTCTCTGCTATAGAGAAATGGCACTACTGTGATCTACCTCAGAGTGGTTTCTCCATCTAGATGTAGATATAGCCAGTTCAGTATGTTAAGCTTAGTAAATCTTTATAAACTGAGCACCAGGGTGGTTCCCAGGTATCAGTGAATCTACCCAGTAACGTTCCTGCCGTTTCAGAAAGTGCTGGGCAATACGGGTTTCTCTTATGCTCGGCTCCCACTAAGCAACAGGCGTAAGTGCAAATGTGTATGGGCTGTGAAGTGTAATGAGCTCCAGCTATTTTAAGTGGAGAAGGATTGTCTTAGGGGTGCCTCATAGGACTTACATGTTAAAAATTCCTCATTCTTTTAAATATTTACAAAAAAGGTCTAGCTTAGAGTGAAGGTGGTCTTTATTGCCAGCATGCTTGAGCACTCCTGTTTCAAATGCTGTCTGACACAGCTTCACAAAAGAGATGGTGGCTGGGCAGGGAGACAGGACTTGCAGAGAGATAGAAGAAGTGCCACCAGTTGAAGTGGATTTCCCATTGAATGGGGTGGGACTACCAAACAGAGGGGTGGTGGTGGGTGTCTGCTCTCTCCCTGGCTCTTGCATATTTTGTAAGCACGTGAGTCAAGTCCCTTAGCTCCTGGAGCATAAAAACAAAGATATCTTAATGAAAGCCGGCTAGAGAGTATTATTATGCCAAGGGATTTGAGGTCTAGGCTTTTGAAAAACTCTCCACTGTGCTGGGGACCACCATTTTCATGGCACCTGAAAGATGTTCCACTGTCTCCAGGCCTCCGTGGTTTCTGACGATATGTCAGTGGTTTTCCAATTTTTGTTTCCTTGTATATAAGGTGTGGTTTTCTCTGGCTGTTTTTGAGATTTTGTTCTTTGTATTTTCTTACTGCTGCTAATCTTGTCTTTTTTTTTTGGTTTTCAGGAGTTCGGCTGTGGTATGCCTCAGCATGGTTTTCTTTGATATTTATTCTGGAAAGTGTTGATATTTGTGTTTTAGCAGGTGGTTAGTTATGTTGTCTCAGACTGAAAGCCTGTCTTCTGAGTGGCCACTCGCATGCTCTGTTCTTTTCTATTTAGCTGCTCTGCTAGCAACGTGCACCAAGCATGCGTGGCTTTTAGGAGTCGGCCAGAGACAGGGCAGTTTCTGTGAAGAACTTGGAGCACCCCTTTCCTGGCTTTCTCTTTTCTGGAATTTTCTCCTTTCTTACTAGGGCCTATGGTTACCTTACACATTTCCTTTGCAGGCCAGAAAGACCAGAGGTTTTGAATGGGAGTTTTGGCTGTCTTTCTTGGTACCAAATCTGGCCTACTCTCAGGGTGAAAGCAGCAGTAATTCTCCCTGTGTCAGTAATTCCCTCCCTCTGAATTTTAGCACCCCTCCATAGTTGGTTGTCTTTTCTTCACTCTCTAGTGTCTTCTGGAAATGCCTTTTTTGGTATTTTTGTCCAGAGGCTGTAGTCATCTGAGGGAGGACTGGGTCTGGTAGGAGCTTACTCAACTCTTCTGGAGGCAGAAACGCCAAGGCATCCCTTCTTGATAGATAGTCCCATTAAAGATTTTAGTTTGAGTTACTATATACTGACCAGTTTACACATCTTCCTTACTCTGCTTTATACTCTGGAAAATAGTAAATAGGGTGGCCGTTTTAGAATCTGTCCTTTTGGAGTTGTAATATGTGGGCTGTTAGGAAAGGGACATCTTTCAGTGACTAACAATGTAGTGTAGCTCACTCAAGGCATTGCTTCTCTTCACACTGTCTACTTACTGATTGCTAAGACAGTCTCTTGGCAGCTAGTCCCTGAGTCTTAGTTTTTCATTCTCTTCTTCATAAAGGGTACGGCTAATTTATACAGGATTCCTGGGAAGGCTCGTAGAAGAGGTGACATTTGAGCAGAAGCCTGAATGAAGCGAGAGAGCAGGCCACGTAAATTCTGGAGGGATGTACGGGGAATGGCAAGTGCCAGAAGCATGGCCCAGTGCATCTGGGTGGTGCGTTTGAAGGAGGTTGGAGAAGGCAGCATGGCCAGGGTCCAGGATGGCACATGTGTGGTCAGGAAGACTGGGTTTTATCCTCTGTGCCTTAGGATGCCCCTGGAGGGTGTTAAGCAGAGGAGGCACGTGATTTGGGGGTGACTATGGGGGAAAAGAGCAGAAGCAGTCAAAAGACTTGGAGCAGCCTAGGTGAGGAACATTGGTGGAGAGAGCCAGTTCAGAGATCAGCATAGCACACATCTTTGCTGACTGCAGGGTCTCTGTGGAAGTGATGAGGTCAGAATGCAAGCGAAAATGATAGTGCCAGGCTCAGTGGCTCATGCCTGTAATCCCAGCACTTTGGGAGGTTGAGTCGGGCAGATTGCTTGAGCCTAGGAGTTTGAAACCAGCCTGGGCAACATAGAGAAATCCCGTCTCTACAAACAAAGAAAAAAAAAAAGAAAAAAGCCAGGCATCATGATGCATGCCTATAATCCCAGGTTCTTGGGAGGCTTTGGTGGGGGGATTGTTTGAGCCTGGTAAGTCAAGGCTGCCATGAGCTGTGATTGTGCCACTGCACTCCAGCCTGGGTGATAGAGTGAGATCCTGTCTCTTAAAAAAAAAAAAGATACAAGGTTTTTCAATGCCCTTTCCCCTCTCTCCCAGCCCTTGATATTTAAATTGAACAGGGAGAATTCTTTGGGGGAATGTAAATATCATTCCAGGGGAGTTGTTTTCGTACTCTCTCCCCAGTAGTCTCTTAGGGAAAAGGGAAGACTGGAAGAGAAGCTGCATCCATAGTGTGCTCTTGGCATCATGAACTTTCTAGCTGGGGACTCTGCCTCAAGCTAAGAGGCTTGGCTTCGGACTAGACCTCAGACAAGATGGGAGATTGTTCTCAGGGCTTAGTCCTTTAAGAGTATTGATAAGCTGTATTTTTTACCTCTGCCCACTGTACTTTTAAAAATATCCTTGAACGAATGAGACAATAATTTCCCAAAATTGTGATACCTAGGTGAAGCCAGCAGGGAAAGCCTTGTCCAGCTTCTCCAGGTCCAAGACTGCGCAAGGTCTGGTGTACCTCACTAGGGATTGGCACATCTGGGTGGTTTGTTTTTCTCTTTGACAATATTTTACTTAGTAACATGGTGGCTATAGCTATGGCTTATGTCGCGAACGGGCTGTATGGCTGCAAAGGAAAATTATACAAAACAGGGCTACCTCCAACCAAAAATGAATAGGAAGAAATAGAGAAGTTTAAAGGAATTGCCAGAAAGTCACGTTGCATAATTGACGAACTTGCAGCAAATTGATTCTTTAGGTAATGTCTTTCCTCTTAGTTTATATGTACTCTTTTTGCTAATTGAAAGTAAGGAATCTGAGGCTGTGAGAATTCTGTTGCTTCAGGTCATTTGACTAATTGATACCTGTATTAGAACGAGGGCTCAGGACTTTTTTTTTTCTTTTTTTTTTTTTTGAGAAAGTCTCACTTTGTCATCCAGGCTGGAGTACAGTGGCATGATCTGGGGCACTGCAGCCTCTGCCTCCCGGGTTTAAGTGATTCTTGTACCTCAGCCTCCCTTGTAGCTGGGACTACAGGCACACACCACCACACCCAGCTAATTTTTGTGTACGGCTCTTGGGCCCCACAGGGTTGTGGGGTGTCCCTTATGCTGTGCTGAGGTGCAGGATCCGAGAAGTAAAGAGACAGGACATTGAACTGGTGAAGAGCATCTGGACTCGAGGGGCCATGCCACCTGTGAGTGGAGATCAGCGAGAGCCCCAAATGCCCAGGAGCATCTGTATTTATTAGATATAAGCAGGGGGCAGGGTCGTGAGTGAGGTTATCATCCATAGGCTTAGTAATAGGGCATACATAATCAAGTGGGTCACAAGTGAGGGGGGCCATCCTATTGTGTCGCTTGGGCAGAGAGGTGGGCCATGCGCAGTAGGGGGCCGTGCTGTGTGCAGTAGTAGAGGATCGTCTACAGAAAAGGGGTCCGCTCCCATTAGGTCACTGAGGCAAGGAGGCGGGCTGTGTGCAACAGGTGTCATGTGTAACACTTCTTATCTGGCAGCTGGAGACTTCAAAGGGTTTCTAATAGAAGGATACGGTAAGCCAAATGCAGTGGTAGCTGACAGACTTGTGCTCTTAAGATATTTATGGGAGGATGATTTGAGCTAGCACAGAAGCAAGAAAAGACTGACGGTGTATAGCCACCATGACTGGTCACACCAGAGGGGTTCTTCTCCCTTGGTTATTTCCAGGATTTCAGGCCTGCTTTCCACAGAAATTGGATGCAAGGTACTACAAATCCTTTATCAGGAGGAGAGGCTCTTGCTCCAAGCCTGCCATACAGTGTATGCCCTTTCAGGCAGGGACGCCACTGCCTGGGTCTTTGGTTCTTGTCCTGGTCTGGCTGTTTTCCCGTGTACTACTTCTGTTCTGTCACTGCTCTAGGCATTCCTCCTACTACAAACTACTATATGGTTATATAGAAGGATTCTGTAAATCAGCACTAAATGTGTCAGTGCAGCTCCGACTATAATACCTATATTATTATAAAGAAAGATTATACAGAACTAAGTGTGCTAGATATAAGTATTAAGTATGATTATATAAGCTAGATATATGTAAGCAGTAAGTTATACTTCAGGCATGAATTCTGTAAACTAATATATGATGATATATAAAGGATTATATAAAGGAAATAGCTGAGTAATAACACTATAAACTAAGATATTCTTCAGGCACTAATTGTGCCTGGGGTCTGGACAGTTCTCCTTTCTTGGTGTCCATGGGGGGTGTTACCCACAGTTTTGTATTTTTAGTAGAGTTGGGGTTTCGCCATGTTGACCAGGCTGGTCTCGAAATACTGACCTCAGGTGATCTGCCCACCTCTGCCTCCCAAAGTGCTGGGATTATAGGTGTGAACCACTGCCGGCCCCAGGTCTCAGAACTTCTGACAATAGGTCAGGATGTATTTTTTCTTCTCTTTATTTTTGTTCATGTCTAAATTTCTTGGAAAAGCAAAAGCTTGTCTTTTAAATAATAATATGTATATAAAATAGAAAATGTATCAAAATTAAAATACATACAGAATATAGAATATACATGTAAAATATATGACACTTGAAATAGAGGCTGTGCTAATCTCATGTTATAATAATTGCTAACAGTTTTTGAGCATTTTCTGTGTGCTAGGCACTGTGGATGGTCTTTACCTGCATTCTCTCATTTGTTGCTCACCTGCTCACATAGGCTGTTTACCTGCACTTGCACTGGGATCTTTGGCAATTTTTTCTCTTATAAATTAAAACATGTACAATTTTGTTGGTACTGAATGACGTCTCTACGTAAAGTTATAAATGGAAAACCAATGCACTGTTAACCTTCTTACTTCCTTTTCCTTCCTTTGCATTTCCTTGCCTTCTGCCTCATCACTTGACATTTCCTGAATGTATGAGCTCCTTAAATAATGTTGTCCTCATTCTGTCATCTTCTCTGTGTTGCTCACCTCCCTCCGCACTTGCTCCAAGCTCTGTTACCTGGTCCTCCTGAGTTAGGTCGGCATGACTGCGTGCCTCTTCGTGGACCTCATTTTCCTGATTCCTGAGTTCTCTGATGGGTTCCTCTTTTAAGTTGGAGGAAGGGGATGATGGAGAACTAAGGTTAGTTGCTGTTTCCTTTCTTGCCTGTGTGATGGCTTGATGTTAAGTTTCATTGTCAGATACGGATTTACTATAGGGATATATTATGCGTGGATATGTTTTGTTGGAGGATGGAGATTGTCGGACTTGAGCCAGATGTAATTTTAAAGGGAAAAAGGGCATTTAAAGTGTATTTGAATGGCCAGATTTCGTAGGTGGCAGGGTTCTAGGCCACGATTGTTGTTCCCCTTCCTTTGTGATGGGAGAAGGTCAGGGGTCCCGTGAATGATGTTGTGCAAAAGAGCTAGCAAGGCACCATTGGGAGCCTGTGTGAGACAAGCCAGGTGAAGAGTGGGCATCTGCCCCTGGCTTGATTGTTGTAAGTGGATGGGTTTTTTGCTATAGAAAACTACATTAAATACTAAGAGGTTTCCTAATTTTTCTCTAGTTATCATTCTTTAAGATTATTAAAGATACTGTTTACCTATAATTTTGATCTAGAAACTTCTCAAGTCTTTAGTTCATATTCTGTAAATAGAATGACAGGGCTAAATTATTTTCTATTTTCTGCTCATTCATTCATTTTATAAAAACATTTGTTGAACATCTGCTTTATTGCCAGGCACTATGGTCTGTTCATTTTGGTTAATGTCATACCAGTAATTAAAGCAGTAATTTGAAAGTCAGTCTCCCTGTTCACAAGTTACCAAGGTGTAATCATAAGGTGTGTAATAGCAATATGCTATAGTAACATGAAATAGCCAGTATTGTGGGATTGGGGGAAGAGTGTTGTTTTAATTTGAAACAAAACAGCATCAACAAAAATGAGAACCTTTCTTAAACATGACACACTCCCTCTGGTTGACTTGTTTCTTTTATGTTCGATCTGCCTTTTCTCACATTCTTAGAGGCATTGCTGATCTGTGAGTCTGCATTTAGAAATGTTTGAGCCTTTCTGTTCTGATTTTGGTGCCAGAATAGTTAATAGCCGGTTTGCTCAGCTTTTGTTTAGCCATTAACTTATAAGAGAAAAAATTTCCAATGATTCCAGTGCAAGTGCAGGTAAAACAGCCTAGGTGAGCAGGTCAGCAGCAAATGAGAGAATGCAGATAAAGACCATCCACAGTGCCTAGCACACAGAAAATGCTCAACAGCTTTGAAGCAAAACTGTTAGAAGAAAACCTTTACTCTTCCACCCACTTAGTTTTAGTTTGTGTTTGCAAAGTTTGTGAGGGCAAAACTCTTTTTATGGTTATGGGGGAAAGGGGATTGTCTTAGGTGCTGAACTACAGTTACTCTTCCAAATTCAGTTTGGTTTACTGTCTCCTGGAGGTTGACTCTAAATCAGGGTGTTCAGCAGTGGCACAGTGACATTTTGGGTCAGGTAATTCTTTGTTGTGGGGGTGTCTGGTGCACTGTACGATCTAGCAGCACCCTTGGCATCTGTCCACTAGATACTAGATGCAAGTAGCGCACCCCTTTCTCCCCAGTTGTGACAACGAAAAATCCATTCAGACATTGCCACATGTACCCTGGGGCAAAATCACTCTTGAGAACCACTGCTCTAAATTCTTAAAGCCGACTTACTGCAGTTGCTTGTCAGCTAACCTCAAATAAACTGTAGTGCTTGGTGTTGTGTTTCTGTAAATCTTTAACAGCTTTTCTTTTTTTTGAGATGGAGTCTCCCTGTTGTCCGGGCTGGAGTGCAGTGTCACCATCTTGGCTCACTGTAACCTCTACCTCCCAGGTTCAAGTGATTCTCCTGCCTCAGCCTTCCGAGTAGCTGGGACTACAGGTGCCCTACACCATGCCTGGCTAGATTTTTAAGAAGTTATTTTTAGTAGACACAGGGTTTTGCCATGTTGGCCAGCCTGGTCTTGAACTCTTGACTTCAGGCGATCTGCTTGCCTCGGCCTCCCAAAGTGCTGGGATTATAGGCATGAGTCACCATGCCTGGCCCATTTATTCTGATTGCTAAAATTCAGTTTGCTATACCTGAACAGCTGTTGTCATCCAGCCCAGAGCAGTTGTGTGCAGAGGGTGGGCAGAGGTGGCAGGCGCCCTGTATTCCTGGAGTCCTTAGTAGTTGTTCCCTTGTTGCTTCTTGATATCCAAGTAATGGACTTTAATAAACTTACTGAAAAACTGGTGTGAAATCTAGGCCAAAACACTTGGATATTTGACCTCCAGCTCCATGATCCTACACCTAAGTCTTCCAAAGCCTAAGTTCTCCTGATTTGGTTGTTTTTAAATTAGATAATTTTGGGTATGATTTAGGTATCAAATCATGATCATTTTAGTTTTTCTTGGGTTTCATTTTTAGGTGCAGAGTTAGGTTGTTTATAGATGGTCAAGTTTCGCTGATAAATAACCTCAGATTTTGCAAACAATGTGGTGGCATGTTGATTTAGCAGAGAGGGTGCTTACATTCACACATCTAGTAAGTGGAGGAGTTGGAATTTGAACCCAGGCTTTTCTGATTGGCTCCAAAGCCATGCTGTCTCGCACTGTACTAGTGCTTCTCCTGATTTAACGTGCACAGGATCCCCTGGGGGCATGTTAAAATGGGCTTGGGGTGGGTTTGTACCCCTGCACCCCTCCAGCCCCCATATGTGCTGCTGGTCTTCACACTTTGCACACTGAGGCTCCTTACTAGATTCCTGGTTTACTAATTGTGCTGTAAATAATCCTTCTGAAGGTTAACCCACAAAACTGATAATCTACAAGCAAATATTCAAGAATTGACACCTTCAAGTAGTTTTTCTTCATTTTAAGCTGTGTGTATTCACTGCTGCGGGTGAGGGGGAGCCTTGTTTAGTTGAACTGGCAGAATCACAGTTCTGTACTGAGTGAATGCTAGGTGTGTTAGGAAGGTAAAATGAATGATGGGGGTAGTTTGTTGAGGGAGTTTGTGAACATCTACCAAATGCTGTCATTTCCAAGGTGGACCTTATTTTACATTTTGTCATCTCTGAAATTGAGATGTGTCTTACACTGGATGGCCTCTTACCATCACTGAGCTTGCCGTCAAGTCTGGCCCCTTCTGGTCACTCTCATGCCCTGTGGCGAGTGGAGCCGTCGGCTACTAACATGAGCACTTGGCGTCTCTTCTCCTCGTTGCTCTCTTTTGTGTGACCTAGGCCTCACTCCATCCTTTGTTCTGTCACTGTGGAGTCTGAGCTTAGGACACCTTCGCTGTACACTCAGTGGTTTTTATGTTGGTCATACATGCGGCAGGGCAAGGTGGATTTCTTGGTCTGTGGCTGGGCTCGGACATCTGTTAACCGTAGTGGTGAATCTGTTACAGATGCTTCTTTGTCTTGAGTTGGGCAGGAACTCCTCTGGGGCTGAGGTGAAGTCTTAAAAAAAGGCTGTGGCCAAGAGCAGTGGCTCTCACCTGTAATCCCATCACTTTCTTTGGAAGGCTGAGGCAGGAGGATTGCTTGAGACCAGAAGTTTGAGGCCAGTCTAGGCCACTTAGCAAGACTGTGTCTCTACAATTTTTTTTTTTTTAATTGGCCAAGTGTGGTGGTGCATGCCTGTAGTCCCAGCTACTTGGAACGCTGAGGCAAGAGGATCAATTACTTGAGCCCAGGAGTTTTAGGTTACAGGGAGCTGTACTAGCACCATTGCGCTCCAGCCTAGGTGATAACTCAAGACTCCATCTCTTAAAAAATAAATAAATAAATAAATAAATAAAGTAAAAGTTCTGTAATAAAGTAAACAAAGCATCAACAATTTTACATGCCCTCTTTTTTTTTTGATAGGGAGTTTCGCTCTTGTTGCCCAGGCTGGAGTGCAATGGTGCGATGTCAGCTCAACACAACCTCCATCTCCCAGGTCCAAGTGATTCTCCTGCCTCAGCCTCCCGAGTAGCTGGGATTGCAGGCATGTGCCACCATACTTAGCTAATTTTGTATTTTTAGTAGAGACGGAGTTTCTTCATGTTGGTCAGGCTGGGCTCGAACTCCCGACCTCAGGTGATCCACCTGCCTCGGCCTCCGAAAGTGCTGGGATTACAGGCATGAGCCATTGGACCTGGCCCACATGCCTTCTTAATTGGCAACATTGTTTTTTCTTGATGGTGCACAGATTAATAATAATGCATTTTCAGGCCAGACGTGGTGGCTCACGCCTGTATTCCCAGCACTTTGAGAGTCTGGGGCAGGCAGATGCCATGAAGTCAGGAGTTCGAGACCAGCCTAGGCAATATGGTGAAACTCTATCTCTACAAAAGTGCAAAAATTAGCTGGGTGTGGTGTTACCTGCTTGTAGCTCCAGCTACTTGGGAAGCCGAGGTGGGAGGATCACTTGAGCCTGGAGGTGGAAGTTGCAGTGAGCCGAGATCACACCATTGCACTCCAGCCTGGGCCACAGAGTGAGACTCTATATTCACAAAAAAAAAAAAAAAAAAAAAGCATTTCCTATGGTGGGTTTGGTTTGAAGAAGTTTAAAAATTTAGCAAAACTTTAGCAGGAAAAGGACTGCATTTGGAATCAGAAGGTATGAGTTAGGATCAGATGTGGTGGCACATGCCTGTAATTCTAGCACTTTGGGAGGCCAAGATGAGAGGATCACTTGAGCTCAGGAGTTCAAGACCAGCCTAGAGAACATAGTGATGAGACTTCGGGACCTCAGTTTTGTTTTTGTTTTTGTTTTTTTTTTTAGAAAAAGGTATGAATTAGAGTTCTGGCTCTTGGAACTAGCCAGTTGTATTATATCATTCGAGCCCCAGTTTCTGCATGTATAAAGTGAGGGTTAGATGCTATAATCTCCAAAGCCCTTCTAGCTCTGAATTAATTGGATTCTAAGTGTGCTAGAATGAATTAACTGAAGTATGAGGAGTCTGCATTAAGAACATAGAGTAAATGGTTCTTCTGGTAAGGAGGGTGTGGCAAGCGGCATCTGAGCTGGCCTCCAGGGGGAGGATGGAAGAGAAGGTATTTGAAGTCGAAGAGACATAGTAGTAGGTTACAGAGGCCCTTGGAAACCATTCATAAATTTAAGCCCTCAGATGCAATTAATTTGTCATGCCAGGTAGAGGTTGTCCTCATTACATGTAAAACAGTCTGTTGGAAGTAAGGTGATCTTTCGTGGCATTCTAAAAAGATTATTTTTCATGAGATGCTTTCTGTTTTTGGGTTTTGAGAACAAAATAATGGTTCCCTATTGGTTGGACTAATTTGATAAAAATACTATGAGAATAAAATGAGGCATCCAAGTACTGACTGTGATCATCATTTGTGTGAGTATTAGGTGGCAAGGTGAATAACATAGCTACCCACCCACATTGCGGGTAAACTAAGATGGTTAAATAACAATTTTTGTGTCATGTAGTTGTACTGTTTGATGCGTCGTTTTGTTTTTTGAAGAAAATATTGCTTTGCGTATATGTTGAATCACTTAGGATAGATGTTTTTTGAATTGGGATTTGCTGAAGATGTAGAAGCTGTTGTACTGAGTTCATGACACCTTGAAAGAAAAAGTTTGTATACGAGTAGTCAGTATTGTAGGTAGGAATTGCATAGGTGAAGTAATTAATCTCGACCAAATGGGCTATGCTCTTTATTTGGGTTTATATCCCAGAAAGGCATTAGAACTGGGAGTCAGAAGTGACAGACTCACGAGGTTTCTGGGTTCGGTTTTAAAATTAACCTGCATGCTGGGAATTCCACAGCCAGGAATCGGAATCTCAGATCTACTCTGCCACCATGTGTTCTCTTGGGAGAGTTATTTTTAATTTCCCTACGTCGTGTTTATTACATATATAAAATAATCCTCAGCTTTCACTTGATTTACAAGAAAATTAGCTAACAAATGAATGAAGCTTAAAAGGTAAATCTGTCAAGGCAGCTTTTATTCCTGAAACGTTTATCCTAGATTGTACAAGTGAGGAGATCACGCACAATTATTCAGTAAATCCAGCCATGGTCTCCTTTGACCTAAATAGAGGTTTTGTTTTGCCTTCCATAACGCATCCTTGATTTTTAATGTTTTTCCTTCCTTGTCACAGGTGGTCCGCACTGAGAAGAACAGTTTGAACAACCGATTCTTACCCTGGAACGAAATTGAGACTGAGGCCATCCTGTCCATCGATGATGATGCTCACCTCCGCCATGACGAAATCATGTTTGGCTTTCGGTGAGAGACTAATTTCCAATCGAACACTTTAGGTTGCAAGTGACAGAAAACCTAGATTAGGCAGCAAAATGAATTTCTTGGCTGATGGTAATTGAGAAACCCTTACAGGTGGTCAGGGCTGATGTAAGACATGGCTGGATGCAGGCTTGTAGATGGCGTTGGAGGAGTCGGTCTCTCTTCATCTTTAGGTTCTGGTCTGTGCTCCCACAGGCCTTTCCTCTGTGGCCAGGGAGGTGGAATTCTTTGATTGACTAGACCTTGGTCACCTGCCTGCTCCTGGTGCTGCAGGTGTATCATCCTTAAACCCAAACCACATGGGCAGAGAGTAGAGGCAATGGGTAGTTCTCTAAAGGAAATAGGGTTTTGTCGTTAGAGGAATGGGAAATAACTCCCAGGCAGGCAGAAGCAACTTGCTGCTGTGTGTTGGAGCAATGGAACAGTGCCAGGATCCTGGACCCAAAAAGATTTGGCGGAAGGAAGGCGTCGGAAGCAGTGATTTAAAAGGAAAAAGAAGGGGAGGAAGAAAAGGAGGTGGTGGTAGTGATGATGATGCCGCTGCTGCTGCTAAACATATGTTGAACCTATACTTTGTGCCAGGGACTAGCCGAGGACTTTGTCTTTCCTCATTAATCCTCCTAAAATTTGATGACATAAATTGTAGCTGTCTCCATTTCCTATAGGAGTAAATTGAGATGCCAGGGAACAGAACCATGTAGAAGCTAGAAAGTGGCAGGCAGAGCTCTAGATTCAAAGGCGTGTTTGTCGCACTCCAGAACTTCACCTGGCCTTCAACCCTTCTGCCTTCTTGAGTCGTAGTAACTGCTGAAGGATCCCACTTGAGGGTCATTGCAGGGAAGAGGGTGGAGTAGATGAAGGCCACTCCAAGTGTATCAGGGAGTGTGATGCCGGTTTTGTTACTTGTTTATGGTGAGGTAAGTACAAAAATTGAGGGTAAGCATTCAGAAACTTTTAAAGCAATTTGACAAAATGAAATCCAAGTATATGATCATTTTTCTTGCAGTTCTTTTTTTTGCAACATTTTTTCAATATAATTCATATACCATAAAATTCACTCATTTAATGTACAGTTCAGTGGTTTTAGAATATTGACAGCATTGTGTAAACATCACCTTGGTTAATTTTAGAAATCTTAATCACTGCTGAAAGAAACCCTGTACCTATTAACAGCCACTCCCGATTTTTCTCCAAACCCTCTGAGTCCTAGGTAGCCACTCCGTCTTTATGTCTCTCTAGATTTGCCTATTCTGGACTTTTTCTGTCAATAGAACCATACAACCGTGCATGGCCTTCCGTGACTCTCTTCTTTCACTGAACACGATGTTTTCAAAGTTCATCTTATAGCAGGTACCAGTTTTTTTTTTTTTTTTTTTTTTTGAGACAGAGTCTTGCTCTGTTGCCTGGGCTGGAGTGCAGTGGTATGATCTTAGCTCACTGCAACCCCTGCCTCCTGGGTTCAAGCAATTCTCTCACCTCAGCCTCCAAGTAGCTGAGGTTACGGCATGGACCACCATACCCAGCTAATAATTTTTGTTGTATTTTAGTAGAGATGGGGTTTCACCATGTTGCCCAGGCTAGTCTTGAGCTCCTGTGCTCAGGCAGTCTGTCTGCCTCAGCCTCCCAAAGTGCTGGGATTACAGGCATGAGCCATGGAGCCTGACCCAGGTACCAGTTCTTCGTTCATTGTCTGTTGATGGATATTTGGGTCATTTCTATTTCTCGGCTACTATGAATAATGCTATGAACCTTCACGTGCAAGTTTTTGTACAAACAGGTCATTTGTCTTGATTGTATACCTAAGAGTAACGTGGCTGGATCACGATAGCTGCTTTAACATTTTGAGCCCGTCATACTGTTTCACAAGGTAGCAGCCCCATATTGCATTCTCACCAGCAGTGTATGAAGCTTCTAGTTTTTCCACGTACTTTTCAACGCTTGTTATTTTCCGTTTTAAAAATCTATAACCATCTGAGTCATTGTAAAGTGACAACTCATTATATATATATGTATGTTCACGTGTGTGTGCGTATATGTATATATATGTGTATATATATATATATATATATATATTTTGATAGCGACAGGGTCTCACACTGTTGCTGAGGCTGGAGTGCAGTGGTGCAATCTTAACATGCTGTAACCTTGAACTTCTGGGCTCAAGTGATCCTCCTGAGTAGCTGAGACTACAGGCTCACATCACCACACCTGGCTAATCTTTAAAATTTTTTTATAGAGATGGGGTCTCACTTTGTTGTTCAAGCTGGTCTCAAACTCCTGGCCTCGAGCAAGCCTCTCAAGTGGTGGGATTACAGGCCTGAGCCGCAGCACCCAGCCATACAGTTGTGATTTGCATTTCTCTAACGATGTTGAGCATCTTTTTATGTGCTTATTGACCACTTCGTCTTTGTATATTTTCTTTGGAGAAATGGCTTTTCACATTCTTTGCCCATGTTTGTTTGGATTGTCTTTTTATTATCGCGGTATAAGAGTTCTTTATGTATTCTAGATGCAGGTTCCTTATCAGAGATATGAGTCACACGTATTTTCTCCCATTCTGTGGGTTAGCTTCTCACTTTCTTGATGGTGTCCTTTGAAGCACAGAGATCACATTTTGAAGTTCATTGTAACTGTTTTCTTTGGTTGCTTGTGCTTTGGGTGTCATATTTAAGAAACCATGCAGTTCATTTTTGTTGTATTTTACCAAAGTATTAATCTGTAATAATTTTAGGGAAAAATTAGTTCTTATATCTTTTGAAAACCACTAGAGTCCAAGTGTGGTGATTCATGCCTATAATCCTAGCACTTTGGAAGGCTGAAGCGAGTGGATCACCTGAGGTCAGGAGTTGGAGACCAGCCTAGCCAACATGACGAAACCCTGTCTCTACTAAAAATGTAAAAAGTAGCTGGGTCTGTTGGTGTGCTCTTGTAATCCCAGCTACTCAGGAGGCTGAGACAGGAGAATTGCTCGAACCAGGGAGGCGGAGATTGCAGTGAGCCAAGATCATGCCACTGCAGTCTAGCCTGGGTGACAGAGCTCAAAACAAAACAAAAACAAAACTACTGGAGTAGACTTCTTTGGGGGTCTTGTTCGAATTAAGTGTGAGTCCAGGATAGAGAGTTCTTTTTCTGTGCTTCCATTCTGTTTACTGAAGGCCTAACCTGACCTACCTGGTTCTGGCCCTGCCTTTGGCTTAGGCTTGTAAGAGCAGATGCGCCAATAAAAGGAACAGCAGCTTTATTGCTCATCTGTCTTAAATCCATCTATGAAGAACGATTTGACACATTTCTGACAAATTGGAACATCTGTTCTTACTCTCCCCAGCCTCTCACATTTCCTTTGACCTCTTGCGCAGTATAGGATAGCAGCAAGTCTGTTCATAGCTGTGATTAAAAAAAATCCTGGGCCGGGCACGGTGGCTCACGCCTGTAATCCTAGCACTTTGGCAGGCTGAGGTGGGTGGATCACCTGAGGTCAGGAGTTCAAGACCAGCCTGGCCACCATGGTGAAACCACATCTAAAAAAAAAAAAATCCTGGTAAACCAAGGTGTATTTCTTTGTTGATGATAGTAAGTAGCTGGCTCTCTCCACTTGTTTTTATGAAAGGAAGAAAGTCATGAGGTAGTTCCAGGTGAGGTCTTTGCTGCTGCAGGTGGTAGTGGTGGATGGTGGGTGGTGGGTGGCAGGGGGTGTTTCTGTTGCAGCGTGATGTGGTTTGGAGCATGCTAAAGGACTGGTGCAGTGAGCAGAGTCGTAGGGTGTTAACAGGAGAACTGCCAACCCTTAGATCTAAGAATGATTTTGATAAGGAGCCCAGCTTTGAGGAATTTGAAGCTTATTAGCGTAGCTGGCATTAGCTATCTTCTAAGCCCCTGATTTAGGGGCTTCTGACCTTGCCTGTGCTATTTTCCAACAAATTTGCAGATGGTGAGAGAATAACGGGAAGCCTTTTAATGTGTCTCTTAACCATCATTTGCGTTTGAGATTTAGCCTCTGGTAATGGAGCTGGTGAATTATCATTGCTGTCTGTACATCCTAACCATTTCCCACTCTGACTCCTTTCTCATGTGTTCGGGCATCCTTTGATCTAAAACCTTTTTCTTACTCATCTCCCCAATTTGCTTATTTCACCTTCATGGGAATCAAACAGACCTAAGTTCAAAGGAAAGGGTAAGTCTGAGAATTCTTTCCTCTAGCAAAGATAGATCTTGACTCACTTCAACTTACGTAGCCAAGAAAGAGGCAGATAGAATCATAAGGGACAGATAGAAAAGGTATACCAATAGACTTGAGAGCATGTATCCATACAGAACGGAATACACGAATGGCCAGAGCAGCATGATTTACAGCAGAAGTGCAAACAACACAGAGGGAGAAATACTGTGGTTCCATTATGTGAGGTCCCTAGGTAGTCACTCATAGACACGGAGAGTGGAATAGGGGCTGCCGGGCTAGGGAAGGTGGGAGTAGAGATCAGTGTTTAATGGGGACAGAGTTTCCATTTGGGAAGATGAAAGCGTTCTGGAGATGGATGGGGGTGATGGTTGCACAGCACTGTGAATGTGCATAATGCCACTGAACTGTACATTTGGAAATGATTAAGATGGTACATTTTATGTTTATTTTGCCACAATTAAAATCAGTTGTCTAAAAAAAAAGCCCACCTAGAAGGCTATTACATTGCAATAGAAGTTGGATTTCTCATCTGTTGGACTAGATTTGATGCTTTCAGACTTACTAGGAGAGGAACTCTTTTGAAATGAAATCTTCCGTGTCTTAGGAAATGAAGTTGCATGTAAGTGATGAGGGCGTTTGCAGGCAGTTTAAATCCCTGGAAGCCTTTCTGCAGGCCTGTCGGGTTCTGTGGAGCTTAAGCACTTTCCGTTCTCCCGTTTATCCTGGGAAACTGGGGACCAATTTTATTTGTTCTACTTTACCTATAAATTTGGAAATGATATAAAAGTTTCTACTGAAACATATTGAATTCTCCATTTATTTCTTCCATTTAATGAAACCTTTCAGTTGTATGGTTCTGTAGATCACTTCTCATGATATACGTTTCTCCCTCAGCCCTGCTCATTTCAAATTAGGAGTGGTGCAGTTCAGTAGTCTTGTGTGGTTAAACCAGTGGTCTCTAAGCCTTTTTATTATGTACTCTCTGAGTAAAAGTGTGCAATGTATGTAAATTACATACATGTTCTACTGAACTAATATGTGGCGCTCATTGAAAACAAAGCCTGTTGGCCAGGCACAGTGGCTCACGCCTGTCATCTCAGCACTTTAGGGGGCTGAGGCAAGTGGATCAGAGGTCAGGAGATCGAGACCATCCTGGCCAATATGGTGAAACCCCATCTCTACTAAAAATAGAAAAATCAGTTGGACGTGGTGGTGTGTACCTGTAGTCCCAGCTACTCAGGAGGCTGAGGCAGGAGAATCACTTGAACCCGGGAGGCGGAGGTTGCAGTGAGCTGAGATCGCACCACTGCACTCCAGCCTGGTGACAGAGTGAGACTGCAGCTCAAAAAGTAAATAAAATAAAATAAAGAAAAAAAAGAAAACAAAGCCTTTCTTAGAAAATGTTTATTCATTCATTCATTTTTAGAGCCAAGTCTTGCTCTGTTACTCAGGCTGAGTACAGTGGTGCAGTCATAGCTCACTGCAGCCTTGAACTCCTAGACTTAGGCAGTCCTTCCACCTCAGCCTCTCAAGTAGCTAGTAGTACAGGTGTGCTCCCCCATGCCCAGCTAATTACAAATTTTTTTTTTTTTTTTTTTTTTTTTGTAGAGACAGGATCTTGCTATGTTGTTCTGGCTGGTCTCCCAACTCCTTGCTTCCAGCAATCCTCCTGTGTCAGCCTCCCAAAGTGACGAGGTTGTAGGCATGAACCACCTCACCTAGCCCTTTCTTGGAAATTAAATAAACTAAAAAATGAAATTGACATCATCTTTCTGCCTCTTAGTAGATTATTGAGCATACCCCATTCTGGGGACCCCCTTAGTAGATTATTGTGCATACCCTCTTCTGGAGATGCCCTTCCCAAGTTATGGCTTATTCTTTCTGGAAGGGCTGGAGGATGCTGACTGCTAGAGGGACAGTGTGCAGGTGCTTATTAAGGAAGCTGAATATGTTACCTTACTTGCTTTTATCCTGTTTGGTTTGTTGTTGATTTTGTTTTATTTTGAAAGGATGAAAGAAGTAAAAGCGTAGGAGCCAGAGCTTGTAAGGTAGAGGCAATAATTGTGAACACTTCTGATGACCCTAGAAGCTCTGTACTCAGGTCTGCGTATGCACTTGTGTTTTTCGAGGGTGTGGAGAGAAGCTCGGGACCGCATCGTGGGCTTCCCTGGCCGTTACCACGCGTGGGACATCCCCCATCAGTCCTGGCTCTACAACTCCAACTACTCCTGTGAGCTGTCCATGGTGCTGACAGGTGCTGCCTTCTTTCACAAGGTAAGAGAAAGCTTGTCAGAATGGCATCGACTTGGTAAGAGTTTTGCCTTTGTGTAATAGTGGAATGCTGCCCTCAGCTTAGCTCTGCTAATGCTTTTTCTGTGTCTCTTCTGTGCTAGATGCCAGTTGTTTCCATTTTTAGAGACAATGATCAAGATGCTTAGAGCAACTCTGCGATAAAAAGTCAGGATGAGAGGGCTGCCTTTACAGCAGCACGTTGGCCATTTGGAAACTACTTTATTTTTCTGGGCGTTGGCTCTCCCTCTGTAAAACTGAGGGCCCTGGGCTAAAAGACCCCTCAAATACCTTACAGTTTCAACAGTGCCACTCCAGATGTGGCCCAGCCGTCAGAAAATGACCTGGGCACTTTCCTGACTTAGATATATCACACCTGTCTCAGGCCCCACGACAAGCCTCTGTGTGGCTCTGCTGGTTCTTTGTGATGCTTCAGTGCTTATTACTTTCACTGTGCCTCATACTCTGATTTTCACTGAATATCTGAAGCTTACGACTCTGCAGTCTTTCTTCCTCTACTGTTCTGTGTTTTTTGCTCCTGGCCCATCTTCCCTCTCTACCTCTTCCATTCTGTAAAGTGGCCCCTGACCATGTGTGGCTGCTGAGCACCTGGTGTGTGACTGGTCAGAATGGAGGTGTACTGTTCAGTGTAAAGTGCACAACAGCTTCAGAAACTTGTAACAGAGGGTGTCAGACAGCTCAGTAACTGTTTATATTGATTGCATGTGGAAATGCAGTTAGTTTGGATATCCTGGGTTAAAATTACTCAATTTTACTGTCTCTTTTTACTGTTTAATGATGTGGTTGATGTGGCTTCTAGAAAGTTTACAATGCTGTATGTGGCTTCTATGTCCGTGGTTGCCGCTCTCTACCTCCCTCCTAAAGTCCTACCCAGGCCCTGAGGAGCTCCTGTTCTAAGACTACCCTGGCATTACCCCCACTGCCCACCTCACAGAGCACCTCTTCTGTGCACTGGGTCTTCTCTGAGGACAGTGCTCCCTTTAGCCTTTTCCTGTATACTTTGAGGCACTCATATCCCCACATCTGTGCTTCAGCACGGGGCAGGCGTAGGGAACATTTTCATTGCTTACCAATGACACTTCCCTCCCAACTGTCACATAAAGTCTCACTTGCAACTCCTATTGTCTGTCCTGCTGCTGTGAAGTAGCCTTTTCATTGTGCCCTGACAGTCACCCAAGATGGTGGCACCTGCCACCACCTCTTTGTCTGCGTCCACGCCCTCTATGGGTCTGGCGTCTTCACTGTCCTCACAGAAGACACTCCCACCACACCCTCTCTGCCTGGAAGGTGTCATGTCCTGGGGTCTAGCCTCTGTTGCTCTTCTTTTCCCTTGGGGTTCTCTCACACACTCAAGGTTTCGAGGCTTTTCTTAGCATCTGCAGACTGGTGACTTCCTCATCTTCTTTCAGCCGTGGCCTTTCTTGCTGAGGTCTGCATTTGTGTATTTTCGTTGTTTGCGGGACCTCTCTCATTTGTCCCTCAGCACTTCATACCAACTTTTCCCACAAAAGGTCACCATCTCTCCCCAGCTCCTTGAAGTCTTTTCTCCAGTACCTATCTCACATCTCAGATGGTGGCATCTTGCCAGTCACCTCAAATAGAACAATAACATTCATTGTTATAGGGACTTGTTTTATTTTTTAAGACAGGGTCTCTGTCGCCCAGGCTGGAATGTAATGGTGGGATCCTGGCTCATTGCAGTCTCAGCCTCGCCCAGGTGATCCTCCTGCCTCAGCCTCCTGGGTAGTTGGGACTACAGGAACGCATCGCCACACCTGGCTATTTTTTTTTTTTTTTTTTTTTTTTTTTGGTATTTTTTGTAGTGATGTGGTTTTGCCATGTTGCTCAGGCTGGTCTCGAACTCCTGGGCTCAAGCGATCTGCCCCACACTAGCCTCTCATAGTGTTGGGATTACAGACATGAGGCACCATGCCTAACCTACAGGGACATTTTGAGCCCGCCTAAGCAGTCATTAAACTTTCAGCTATTCTTTTCCTTTTAAAAACTTCATGTGTGAAGTTGATCATCCCATTCTTGCACTTCACCTCAGGACTTCTTTCCTTGGGTGGGCCTTGGTTGGGCTGGGGATTGCAAGTAGGGCGAGAGGAGTAGGGTGTTAGCAACTGGCCAAGATTTGCACAGTTGCTCAGCTCAGAAGGAGCCACTGATCTTAGCAGTGTCTATACTCATACCTTGAGGATGTACTTAAATTCTGAAAAGTCTGCCTTCTCAGATTCAGACTGTTCTTTAAAAACACGAATGGTCAGATACCTCTCCTTTCAAGAAATCATTCACTTAATGAAATGTAGTATTTTTCCTATGTGAAAATCTAGAAAGAAGATTACAGACTAGCAGGCTTCAAGTCTTAGTTGACTTACAGAGAGATTTTTGGGCCCTCTAGCATTGTCTCATACACTGACAACTTAAAAATCAGAAGATTTTACAAAAAGATTTGAGCTGCAATACAAATGAAGATCAGGTCCTATGAGGCCTGGCTGGGCTGCATGGTGTTTGTTCCTGTTCATAGGGCCCATAATGGGGCTGGTGTGAGCTCACCTGCCTGTGGCTCCTTGTTTTTCTTACACTCATTTCTTTCTTTCTTTTTTTTTTTTTTTTTGAATTGGAGTCTCACTCTGTTGCCCTGGCTGGTGTGCAGTGGTGTGATCTTGGCTCACTGCAACCTCTGCCTCCCGGGTTCAAGTGATTCTCCTGCCTCAGCCTCCTGATTAGCTAGGATTGCAGGCATGTGCCACCTTATCCAGCTAATTTTTGTATTTTCATAGAGATGGGGTTTCACCATATTGGTCAAGATTTTAATTTTTAGTTAAAGTGGTATAATTGAATATCATTATTTTTGAAAACCTTGATTGGATACCGTGAGTTATAGCAAGTCAGGTCTGTTTCCAAATTAAACTTTTTTTTTTTTTTTTTTTTTTTTTGAGATGGAGTCTCACTCTGTCACCCAGGCAGGAATGCAGTGGCACCATCTTGTTTCACTGCAACCTCCACCTCCTGGGTTCAAGCGATTCTCCTGCCTTAGCCTCCCAAGTAGCTAGGACTACAGGTACTTACCACTATGCCAGGCTAATTTTTTTTTTAGTGCTTTTTGAGTTTTTTTAGTAGTTGGGATTACAGGCATGAACCACCGTACCCAGCCTGGATCACCTTTTTGTTAAAAGAATAAAAAGTACAATTCATTTTTTAAGTTTACCAACTCTTAAGTAATAAAGCACATTTATTGTGTGTCACAAAAACATTTTATGATAATTCTTTCCCTAAACAGAAGTATGCTAATAGTACACCGGTTTATCTGGGTGCCTCACCTGTTCATCTGTTCATTACAGCAAAGTGCAACATGTAGCAGTTAACATGTGCCCTGTCTTGTAGTATTTGCTGATTTCTGTGGTATAAATATTCTTAACTTGGCTGATTTGAAGTTAACATGAGCCACTGAACGTAGATTTGGGAAGAGATGCGCAGTTGTACACCATTATGTAGTATTTTCATCCTCAACAGTAGATATAAGTAACCTCAAGATAATAGTAAAATATAATAAATTAGGAAGTAATGAGTTTAAGATATTCATTGCATGGATTTGTAGTATAATTTTAATTTGTTTAATTTGAAATTTATGTAATTATATCTTTAATAATGCCTATGTTTAACAACAAGCTCATAACATTCTAAAAATGTTGCAATCGACATTCATGAGCAGGTGTGAGTGACTCCAACTCTTCCCTCTGTGGACCTGTAGAACAGTCTGAGAACTTTGCCTTTTTAAAAATTTTCTTTTCTTTTTTTTTTTCTTTTGTGAAAAAGTGCTTGCAAAAGAACTTTGCCTTTTATTCTGACTGAGTGGGGAAGGCTTGGAGGCTTTAGAGCGAAGGGGTGACATGTTCAGTTGGCTTGAGTGTTAACACAGTCACCAGCTGTGCTGGGACTAGCACATGGGGAAGAGAATCCGGCAGCAGGGAGAATATTTAGGAGCCAATGTGGGCAATCCAGGCAAGAGATGAAGGGGGGTTGGGAGCAGTGAAGAGCCAGGGCCAATAGTGAGAAGTGACCAGACTCAAGAATCTGTGTGGAAGGCAGCGAGGGATGGTGTGCTTCCCGGTTCTGTGATTTACTGAGGTCTGAGAAAATAACCAGGCTTTTCCCCCTCACTTACCCTTTTTTTTTTCTTTTGCCATTGTTAGAGATAAAATAGTGTTCAACTGAACCAGCGTCTGACCTAGTTTAACAAATCTTTACATTGATTTCAAAATCGCTGCGATACCAAGGAGATGACATGATGTTCTGTTACTGAAGGGGGTGATGATGGCATTTGAATGGGATAAATCTTCACTGCAGAAGATCTGCACATCAGGATGTCTGGCATCCCCGGCCCGAGTCCCTAAGTGCCAGTAATACCTCCCAGTTACTACCACACCCAAACAGCCCCTCTAGTCACGCGTATTTTGTCTGAAAGCCAACAGCCTGTGTCGTCTAACAGAGCATGTGGTTCTTTTTCTTTCCGACAGTATTACGCCTACCTGTATTCTTATGTGATGCCCCAGGCCATCCGGGACATGGTGGATGAATACATCAACTGTGAGGACATTGCCATGAACTTTCTTGTCTCCCACATCACTCGGAAGCCCCCCATCAAGGTGAGGTCCCGCTGCGGGTGGGGCTGCAGATGCGCGCATGTTTAATTCACTTGTTTTGCAGTCGCGTGGCACATAATTGCACTGGACCTCCGAGTCCTCATTTGTCCAATAGGGATAATACTAGCTACCTCATGAAAGGATTGTCTGTGGGCTTCATGAGATGTTAGGACAGGGGCCCTTCATTCCAAAGGCCAATGGAGAGAAATCAGAAGGTTTGGAAAGATGTTGCCTCATAATTTTTATTAATCTCTTATTGGAGTTTAGCATTTTCTTCAATTTTGAAAGAGGCTATACAATTCATAAGAGTATTTGTAGTAACTGATTTGTCACCAGTAGAAATCATAGGTATCTTCTTATCACCTGTTGCAGTATCTGCAAAAAGTATTGTTTCTGTTTGTTACTGCTTTGAATTCATGGCCATTATTATGCTTCCCTTAGGTCTTGTTATTTAATGCATTAGTAAAAGAGCACGTATATCACTGTGTTCAGTGTAACTTGTTTCCTTTGTCATCCTATGTATTGTAGTTTATAGATCTAAAAACATTATTTTGAGGAGTCCACAGCCTTGACCAGATTGCCAAGCCAGAGGCGCAGGGGATGTCCATCAAGCAAAAACCTTAAGAATTTCTGAGTTAATATATATAAAGCTCGAAGAATAGTGCCCAGCGCATAAGTACTATATAAATTATTTAGTCAGAGCCAAAAATACCCTTAGAAGTCTAGACATTCTTGTTCTATTTTTTTCTTGGAGGAATTAACAAGTATACTCTGTGCACAGAAAGCCTGGCTCCACCCCTTTCCTGTCATCATTGCGGGCTCTGTCAGCAAGTTAGAGCATGCTGGTAAGGGTCAGCATAGCTCAGTCCTTACAGAAGGAGTCGTTATGAGAACCAATAGTGCTACAGAATCTGTCACTTCAAATGAATATTTGTGACTGTGCTTCATCTGTGTTTATTTCATAGATTTATACCGTATGTCCTTAGAAGGGTCAACAAACTAATGAGGCCTTATTTTCATTATTGTCTTAAAGGCACATTACTTAATTTTATGAAATAAGTTGACTTTCATGGATGTCATTGCCATGAATAAATAATAACTGTGTTCGGCCAAGACGGTAATCCCAGCATTTTGGAGGCCGAGGAGGGCAGATCACTTGAGGTCAGGAGTTTGAGACGATACTGGCTAACATAGTGAAACCCTGACTCTACTAAAAAATATACAAATTAGACCAGGTGCCATGGCTCATGCCTATAATCCCAGTACTTTGGGAGGCTGAGGCAAGTGGATCACAGAGTCGGGAGATCGAGACCATCTTGGTTAACATGGTGAAACCCTGTCTCTACTAAAAATACAAAAAATTAGCTGGGTGTGGTGGCATATGTCTGTAGTACTAGCTACTCAGGAGACTGAGGCGGGAGAATTGCTTGAACCGTGGAGGCGGAGATTGCAGTGAGCTGAGATCACACCACTGCATTCCAGCCTGGGCGACTGAGTGAGACTCTGTCTCAAAAAAAAAAAAATAGTAATGATGGTAATAATTGTGTTCTAAACTAAGTACCCACTACCATGTACTAATAGTCAAATCATATCTTTAGAAGCAGGGTGTAGTGGCACACACCTGTAGTCTCAGCTACTCAGGAGGTTGAGGCAGGAGGATTGCTTGAATCCAGGAGTTCAAGGCTGAATGTGCTATGGGTGTGTCTGTGAACAGCCACTGCACTCCATCTTGGGCAGCGTAGTGAAAAAGAAGTTGTATCTTTAGTGCTAAGCAGAGTGGTCATCAGAGGATGCTGCTTCCATGCAGCAAAGCCTAACAAAGATAGAAATGCATTTGTAGGCCAACTGTGGCCCCTGAGTAGAACATTACTCCTGATGGTCCCAGGGTTTCCTTCTATTGCTGAGACTTCTGTTAAAGCCTCACAAGAGAAGAAAAATTAGCAAAATAATGTATTGATTTTTTTTAACTATGAAAAATAATAGTCACAAGTATTTATATAAAAATAGTATGTTTTCCAGGTACAGTGGTAGGTCTCATATTAAACAGTGAAAAGACTTTGTAGACTTTGAGGTAGAGAGGCAAAGGTTTTAGAAAGCAATTAATGATGAGTGCAATTTTCTTTTCCTTATATATCCTTTCTTATATAGCCAGAGACTGGACTTGATTCAAGATGTATGCATCAGTTTATGCCTCCCTAGTAGACCAGAAGTGAAAATTTCAAGTATCTGAGTGATCAGTACCTAATAATAGCATCGGTTACCTGAGGAGGCACAGACATGGGGGATTTTTCATCTTTGTTGAAGTGTGTTTGTCTGCTGCGTTGTTGGGCCAGTGTTTCATTAGCTAAGCTATCTCTTCAGTGCAGGTGGAAGTAATCTGGACATAGCTCACAAGATTCTTAGCAAGTGAAAACTTCAAAACTGAGTATTCTCTCTGAATTTTCTTGATCTTTCAGTAATATATGAAGAATTCAAGATCGGGATGACTTTTGAAATTCAAAGGCTGAAATTAAGTGTTTTCAAACTCTTAGTTAATTCCTTCAGCTTATGAACCTAATTATTTACTTCATGATATAGAACCAGTTTGAATTAAATATTTTATTTACCTAATTTTAATGGTATCAGGTATATGTCCTCTTTTGTGTTCAAAAATAATTTTTTTGTTTTGCTTTCAATACCTCAAGTTTTTACTTTCAGACTATTCCTTGTTTGAATTTGGGAGGTTTGACTGCTTTGCATGATTGGTAGTCTTTCTCTAATGTTAATCTCTTAACCATACTGACTAAAGAATGGGGAGTTAATGTCATATTATTGCTTTGAATAATATGCTAACTTTGCAAGGAGGAGAACACAGAATGTAAACAGGCTTCATTCAGAATAAGAGATTAAAAAGTCACCCGGAAAGTTTTGAGAATATATGTATTGGGGATACAGTCTTCAGTGCTTTTTTTACTGATGGATTACATAATTAAAAACATTTGGAAGCCTGTGCTTCCGCGAAAACAACAGTTATCAAGTCACCTTTTGTGTTGCATAGAATCATGTGCAGCAGGTTAGAGGGCTTTTCTCCTGGGGTTGGATTCTGATGTCTGGGATGAGGAGAAAGGGTTTTAGGTCCAGCAAGAGCCCTGTGGAATACAGGACATAGACGCTGTTTGAGAATGTCCTTCCCAAGATTCCTGACCTCTACATCCTATTCCAGTGGGAACTGTGGGAAGAGTAGTAACTCATTGTTGACATGACTCTGAAAGGTTGTAAGAGAGCAGCCAGTGAGTGAAGGGAGAAGCGAGGAGACAGATGGTCCCTGGAGGGGACCTGTGGAGGTCATGACTACCCAGAGGCTCGGTTCTTTGGTAAGCCACCCTTCCAGGGCTGGCCCATGTCTCCTCCCGGTTTAAACTCCGGGACCTGGGCTCTGACGGTGAATACTGGCTGTACACAGTGATTATTCTTCTGCTATAAGTCATGCGATGTGTCTTTCAATTAAAAATTTTCCCTTCAATTTATAATAGAAATAACAATTTAAAAATCATTTGGGAAAAGACAGACATGGCGAAAGAAATCAAAAGTACTAAAACCTTTGGCTTATTTCTTTTGGTTCTCTGGTATCCTGTCTATTGTGACTTATTTATACATATATATACACACACATAGACACACATATATGCACATACATATGTGTGTGTGTGTATGTATATATATGGTTTTTTTCCTTTTCCTTTTTTTGAGATGTAGTCTTGCTTTGTCACCCAGGCTGCAATGCAGTGGCATGATCTCGGCTCACTACAACCTCTGCCTCCTGAGTTCAAGTGATTCTCCTGCTTTAATCTCCAGAGTAGCTGGGATTACAGGCATGTGCCACCATACCCAGCTAATTGTTTTTATATTTTTAGTAGAAACGGGGTCTTGCCATGTTGGCCAGGCTGGTCTCGAACTCCTGAGCTCAAGCGAATCACCCACCTTGGCCTCCCAAAGTGCTGGGATTACAGGTGGGAGCCACCACAACTGGCCTTATTTTTATATTTTAAATTTATATACTTGTTTTGCAGTCTGCTTTTTAAAAACTTGGTAGTAAATTTTCTGGCTTTCTATATTGGACTAGGTAATTTAGAAACCTGATCACTATAAGTAACAAACTTCTTTTTTCAGTGTATAGTTGAGCTAATAAAAAAGTAAGAGAATTGACAGAAAGGAAGCAGATGGGAGGCCTAGAACTCAAGGTGGCAAGTGTGGCGGCATCATAGAGGCCACGGTGGGGGGCTGCTCTCACCTTAGTTGTCCAGAGGCTTGGATTTTATCACTCATTGGAAGCAGTGAAGAACCTCTGGGCCTGTTAAAGGCGGAGAATTAGAATGGAGATCTCCTACCCGTTGCCCCAGGGAGATGATGTGCCCCTTGTTTATTTTAACCTAGACTCTGACAGGTTTTGGGGGGAAAGTGTAGGTTGAGAATGTTTAATAGTCTTTTGAGCCTCCATGGATTTAGGGACTCGTTCTATATGAAAACTAGACCAAGGGCCACATGAGGTAGCTCAGGTCTGTAGTCCCAGCACGTTGGGAGGCTGAGGCAGGAGAATTTCTTGAGGCCAGGAGTTTGAGACCAGCCTAGGCAAAATAGGGAGTCCCCAGAGGGGAAAAAAAAGAAAACTAGACCCAGTCATTGATACCCTTGGACTGTCTGACAGAATAAAACCAAAACTCTGTTATAAGGAGAAATTTTTCTCAGCAGAGGAAGTTCCCACTGAAGAAAAAGAAATTTCTTCACTTCAGGCCATATAGGACACTCACAGGTAAAGCCTCATTGAAGATGAGCTTGAAATATAAAGTTGCCAGTCAGCCACCAAGGAGACAGCTGATGATGAGCAACAGTGAACACATATAACAAACAGGTTATAGTTCTCCAGGGATTCCAAATAATGAAACCATTAGATGGACTATAAAACAAGTATGCTTAAAATGACTAACATGAACACATAAAAAAGCAACAAATCACTCCAGAAAGAACAAACAGATTGGAAAGTCCTGAAGGGAACTACTGAAAATGAAAATCATGGTTATTAAAATCTCTGTGAAATGGGATAAAAGGATCAGGCTTAGGTGAAAAGAAAATTAAGGAAGTAGAAGATAAATTTAAAGAAATTTCTTTCCCATCTTTCTTGGTGGGGCTTCCTCCCCTCCATGTTCCCTTCCATGGAAGCCAGTGTTTCCAAAGGCCCCAAGCCTGCATTGGAGGTGTCACTTCCCCAGCCCATCTAAAACCAAGTTCATGGCTACCTTGCAGGATTTGCTTTTTCATTGTTTGGCCTCTGAGGATTTCATCCATTCATTCATTATTCATTGTTTATTCATGCATGCATGCATGTATGTGAGTGACAGGGTCTCACTATCACCCAGGCTGGAGTGCAGTGGTACCATCATAACTCACTGTAGCCTCAAACTCCTGGGCTCAAGCAACCTCTTGTCTCAGCCTCCCAAGTAACTGGGACTACACTAAATAGTTGGCACGCAACCATGCCCTGCTAACATTTTAATCTTTTTTTGGAGATGAGGTTTTGCGTTGTTGCAAAACCTCATCTCCTCAAAAGATTAAAATGTTCCAGGCTGGTTTTGGTCTTCCTGCCATGGCCTCCCCAAGTGCTGGGGTTCATCACCGGGTGATTTCAGTTCTTATTACAGGCTCAGCCCTGTATTTAAAGAGATGGTTTCTGCATTTCATCTTGCATGTTCAGGTGTTCTGTACTGAGGAGTTTTTATGCTGTTTGGCCTGCCACATTGTAATGAGGCTGTCCCTTTTCATACTTTTCTAGTTAGAAATTTTCTAATGAATAATAATTTGACTATAGTATGACCATTCTCCCATGGCTTTAAATGGAGTTAATCATCTTTTTTATGGACGGTATTCAAGAATCATTTGACTAGCCCCTCTTCAGGTAGTCTTCAGTATTTTGATTCAAAACATTGATGAAATGAACAACTTAGTACCTACCTATGGCTGTGCAACCAGGTAGACACTAGGACTAGAATTACTGAGATAGCTGGTACTGTACACATTAAGGCTTTTGGCATCTGTGACATGTAGGCCGTCTGGGCAGAAAACCTGACGACGTTCTGGATACACCTGGTAGGCAGCAGGCGTGCGCCGGGACTCTGGTTCCTGCCGTGCTCTGCAGGGATGTTGCCTCTGGGGATTGGTGTCTTCACCATGCCCATGGGGGCGTGGGATCGGCTCAGCTGCAAGGTTTCTGTTGGCATTAGCTGGGATTCCCACTCTGTCTCTCTCTCCCGTTTCCAGGTGACCTCACGGTGGACGTTCCGATGCCCAGGATGCCCTCAGGCCCTGTCACACGATGACTCCCACTTCCATGAGCGGCATAAGTGCATCAACTTCTTCGTAAAGGTGTACGGCTACATGCCTCTCCTGTACACGCAGTTCAGGGTGGACTCTGTGCTCTTCAAGACGCGCCTGCCCCATGACAAGACAAAGTGCTTCAAGTTCATCTAGAGGCAGCGCAAGGTCTGGGGAAGAGGATGGGCAGAGGGAGGGAGATGGCGCCCGAGGTTCCTAGGCCTTGCAGGATCTTGGGGACATCTGCTGGGTAGGTGACCCAGACCCTCCGCTGGAAGGGGCAGCAGGAAGAGTGGAAGGAAACCGCTGCCTTTATCTTGAAGTCGGCCACACTGGGCCTGGAGCCCTGGGCGGAGGCCCCGGGGTTCCCCACACAGGGCACTGACTGATAGCTTACACTGAGGACTGTGGGGACTCTGCAGAGTCACTCACACAGTTCATATGCCCAGGACAGCTGGTTTGTGGTTTTTAAATTCAATAACAACTATTATGATTATTTAAAAAGAGAAAGTTTCAGATTTGCCATTCGAGGCTTATTTATATATATGTGTGTGTGTATATATATGCACACACACTCACATACATATATATATTTTTGGCTGGAGGAGTGTGAGTTTTGTCTCTCTAAGGGAGGGACCCCGCAGGCTCCTTTGTTCTGTATTCTGGTGGAGATGGGTCCTGGCCTTGTGTCCCTGGCTTATCCTCAAAGATCATCTTCCATCCTCCCCAGGGCCCTCTGTGTGTAGAAACAAGAAAGGGATGAACTTGGCCCTCTTACGGGCCTGGGAGAGATAAGATCTGTGGGTCTGTTCCCTTACCTTTCTGCTGCCAGTCAGCAACCTGTAAGTCAACATTCCCCTCCCAGTGAATCCCAGGGAGCACCTGACCCTGGTGGGGTTCTCAGCCTCCTGCTGCTGGGGCCAGTGGTTTTTGAGGATTTATCTTTAGGCCAGCCTTGCCCCAGTACTTACCCCTGATCTCCCATTTCTCCTTTGTTTGAGAGAAGAATGAGGAAGCAAAGAGTGAGAAAGGAATAAGGCCTGAGGGCGGCTCTCCCAGATGGCTATTTTTGTCCTGCTCTTCTGTTGAAAGACATGTGCTGTGGGCCTCAGGCTTTACTGAAATGCTGTCTCTCAGTTTGGACAGGAAACCAGCAGGGTGCACGTCGCTGTGGTCTGAGTGGTTTGCAGGTCAACCTCCTCTCCCTGGTGTAGACCAAGCCAGTGTCCTTCGAGGACCCCGCCCGGCTGGCCGGGAAGTCTTACAGCAAGGCGCCTGCCTTGGGATAATTCCTTGGTGAAATTCACCTTCGCCCCGCCTCTGTCTGGAGCCTCATCCTGTGTTAGCAGTGGTTTTTGGACCCCTAATGCCAGCGTGGCTGTAGGACCTGCTAAGGTTTGGTATGTGCTGGAACAGTGGGAGGCCGTGATTTGCTGTGGAAGCTCACACGCAGCCTTGGAGTCGAACAGGCACTCCAGCCCGTGTTACCACTTTCCACTCCCTGTTTGGAATTCCGTTCCCTGGGCTGAAATGGAAATAAGCTAATTTCGGGGGTGAGGGCGGCAGTAGGGGAACTTAGAGTGTTAGTGGCATTTGTCAGGGATTAGCCCATGACTTCTGTTTCTTGAGCCCTGCTTTCTGGAAGCGGAGTTGACTCTGAAGGTTTCTAGCAACTGAACAAAAGCTCAGGTCTGTCCTGGTCATGCACATGCCTTAAGCCAGTCCTGTCTTCCCTAGACCTTGGCATCCTGTGCTTCTGTTTCCCAGGATCCATTCTCCTCTGACCTGCCTGTACCACATGGGGCCTCTTCAAGTACTGCTTTGAAGCTGGGCTCTGTTGTGTAGCTCCCACCCACCTGTAGGGCTCTAGCTCGGCTTAAGGGAACTCTCCCCATCGGCACGCAGGACCCGGCTGCTCCCAGGACTGTGTTTCCTGAGGCTCCCACGGCCTCAGTCCGTAGCTCCCCTGCTGAGGCAGCCACCTAGGAAGTGTGGTTTTGTTCCCAGCAGCCCAGCAGTGGGGGCTGGGTGCCCTCCTCGGAACTTTCTAGTTGCCCTTTCCCAGACTCGTTACTCGATTCCTTTCTGCAGTAGCCTTTCCCTGGGGAGCCAAAGAGAGTGGTGTGTGGGGCTATATTGTGGCTGCTATTTTATGTGGTTTCTTTTAATGTGAGGAACTCATATACTGACGTCAGTGGGACTCTGCGCCGGGGCTGTCTGTGTGTTGGGGCCAGGGGCCTGTCCCTTTAGTGGAGCCAGTTGTCAGGTCCCCGAGTGTCACTGGTGGATCCAGGAAGGGCAGAGTGACAGATGACACCAAAACGTGCTGCAGGGAGGGCTGTGGTGCTGGAACCTCCAACAGGGACAGCCCTCTTTGGCCCTGAAAGGAGCACAGGCTTGGACTGCAGACAGGTGCTGAGGGGCACGCCCTCCTCCGTGAGAGGCAGCAAGGCAGCCGTGGCATCACTGGTCAGGTGCTTCTCACCACAGGAAAGCCGCTGACCTGTGACTCGTGTGAGGTGGAAAAGCAGTGCCACGGACCCTGGGTCTCCTTGGCTATCCATGTGGCACCCCTGGGCATTCTGTCCTGGCTCGCAGGGTGCAGGACTGCCTCGCTCTCCAGGTGGCCAGCTTGCTCTCTGGTTTGGGCTGTCTTGTGACGCCGTCCCAGGGCTCTGCAGGCTGCTCTGAGCACTGGCTTCCAGGCAAGGCTCCTCCGTGTGGACTGCGCCTCAGGCCAGGGCTCACCTGCTGGGGTCCTGTCTGGGAGAAGGCGATCTTCCTGGGAGCTGTGCCGGACAGAGCGGAGAGCTGCTGGTTTGGAGCGGGAAGCTCTTTGGAATCCATGTCACGTCCATCCACCCTACCCCTTTTCATCATGAGCACAATGGTCTTACATTGGATTTTTGTAAAAAAAAAAATAATAAAATAAATGGAGACTTTAACTCAAGCGGCTTGGAGGTCTTTTGTGGTTTTTCTTGGCAGGTATGGAAGAGTGGCCTGAGCGAAGGCACCTGCTTGACTCCAGGTCCCTGTGTCCGCCAGCTGGGCCTGCTCGCAGAGGAAGACCAGGCCCTGGTGCAGGCTGTGGACCAGCGGTGGGTGAGCGGACCCGCACTCACACGGGCAGCCTGGCCTGTGCCTAGTTCCAGGGCAAGACATTTTGAGTAAACAGGAACTCAGGTGCTGTTGACCTGCTGTAAGTGGGATGTGGCAGGTATGTGGCTTATATATGCAGTTAATTTTTTCATGGGAATTGAAAAATGTGTGTGTGTGGAATGGCTTTGAGGAGCTGTGTGTGCCTGCAATCCCAGGAAGGAGGCGAGGCCTCATGCTGAATGGCTCGATTTGGTCCACAGGTTGTGCCCCTAACCTATTGGTCACTAAGCCACCTGCACTTGCACCTGCACTGAGCTAACGCTCCCCGACTACAGAGCCCCATCCTGTTGGTGCCCATGGGCCTAGAACTTGCGCTTGGCTATGGGATGAGAGGCTTCCTCAAGAGAGGGCACTGACCAGGGGCTTAAGGGAGACAGATGGAGAAGGGAAAGGAGGTGAAGGCGAAGGCTCCTCTCCTGGGCTCTGCAGGTGGCAGCTTCAGTCACACTGACGGCCCTAAGAATGGGTGAGACCTAACAGTCATTGTCCCTCCTCAAGTGGGCTTCATGATTGATCAGGCAGGTTTGCAGCAGCTGATGGGGGAGATGTAATTGAGGGATGTTTCTCTTTGGGTCTGGAGTTTTGGCTGTCAAGCTCCTGTTCTTGCAGCCATCCATCTCTATATTGACGATTGTCCTGGGACCAGAGAGACTTGAGAAGATGGCATGAGGCTGTGGAAAATGCATCTTGCTATGCCTAGAGATACGATGTCTACTTTGAGTCTGTTCCTGTCGAGTTGTGGCTTGGACTTATGGTCAGCCAAGGTGGTAAATGTCAGCTGTTGATGGGATTGTCACTGAAGTGGAGGCTCTCCAAGGTTTACAAAAATGGTGTTAAGAAGGATGTTGATGCGGGGTGTGGTGTCTAATGTCTTAATCTCAGCATTTGGGGAGGCAGAAGCGGGAGGATCACATGAGGCCAGGCGTTCAAGACCAGCCTGGGCAGCACAGCAAGACGCCCATCTCTACAAAAAAATTAAGAATAGAATGTTGTGAAGATACTGCAAAGAAGAAAGGAGGAATATGTTTGGGGAAAGATCTGGGCTCTGGAGCAGACTGGGTACAGATCCTGGGCTGCCCATCGCACTGGTGGAGAGCAAGTGACCTATTAATATTTCAGGCTCGAATCCCACATACAGTGGCAGAAGTTCTGCCCATCTCTTACGCATATGTTAAAAGTTAAATAACATGATAAATACAAAGAGTCCACTGTGTGACACAACAAAAGTGAACTATTACTGGGGTAAAATAGTGGCCACTTCTTCATGGCTCTTTCTGCCTTCTACCTGGTTTGAACGCCAGCTCCTGGCTTTGTGCCCTGTCCACCTCCTATTAGAGCCCCCATGTTCTGTTGCCTCACCATGCTGTGCTGGCCACTGCTCTGTTCCCCACACCAGACTGCAGCCTCTCCAGAACACAGCACACAACAGTTTTGCATTCATGTGCAAGTCTTTCTGTGGATTTTTGTTTCTCTTGGATAAATACCTAGGAGTGGAATTGTTGAGTGATATGGTAGATGTATACATGTTTAGTTTTATAAGAAACTTCTAGACCGTTTCTCAGTGCAGTCATTCCATTTTGTACTCCCACCAGTAATGATGAGACTCCCAGGTCCACATCCTCACCAATCCGTGGTCTTGTCAGTTTTTTTAATTTTAGACCTTCTGGTGAGTAATGGTGTTACCACTTTCTTTGACCCAAGAAACCTTTGCCTACCCGGCATCATGAAGATATTTTCAGTGTTTTTCACCAAATGCTTTATTGTTTCAGCTCTTACACTTAAAGATGCATCTCAATATTTATGTATGGGGTGTGGCATGGGTCAGGTTTCTGATACTTGTTCTATATGGGTATTCCAGCACCATTTGTTAAAAAGACCTTTCCTTCCCCGTTGGATTGCTTTAGGGTCTCTGTTGAAAATACGGTCATTGTAGAAGTGGGGCTGTGTTTCTGAGCCATCTTTGTTGTTAGGCTGCTTTGTTCGCCCTCGTCCGGTTCCTTATTGTCTTGCTGAATGGAGCTTTCCAACTTTGTTCATCCCCAAGATTGCTTTCAATATTGTAGTTACTTTGTATTTCTCTGTAAAATTTAGAATTAGCTGTATGGTATTAGCTCTTATACTTACATAAAATCCATCTCAATATTGTTAGTCTCTTCTAAGAAGCCTGGGATTATCAGATTAAAAAAATTTAAACATAAAATTTGCCATGTTAACCATTTTTTTTTTCCCTAGACAGAGTCTTGCTCTGTTGTCCAAGCTGGAGTGCAGTGGCACAGTCTTGGCTCACTGCAACCTACGCCTCCTAGGTTCAAGCGATTCTCCTGCCTCAGCCTCCTGAGCAGCTGGGATTATAGGCACGTGTCACCACGCCTGGCTAATTTTTGTATTTTTAGTAGAGACAGGGTTTCACCATGTTGTTCAGGGTGGTCTCGAACTCCTAACCTCATGGTCTGCCTGCCTTAACCTCCCAAAGTGCTGGGATTTAGTGCCAGTAAGTACATTCACAATGTTGTGTAACCATTACCACTGACTAGTTCTGAAACTTTTTCATCATCTCAAACAGAAATTCTGTACCCATTAAACAGTAACTTCCCATTCCCCTACTACTTCCAGCCTCTGATAACCTCTATTCTGCCTCTATGGATTTGTCTATTCTGGACATTTGAATACAAATGAACTCATAAAATATGTGGTCTTTTGTGTGTGGCTTATTTCACTTAGCATGTTTTCAAGGTTCATCCATGTAGCATGTGTCAGAATCTCATTCTTTTTTGTGGGAGGGTAATATTTCATTTTGTGTATATTCCACATTGTGTTTGTCTGTTCATCTGCTGGTGGATACTTGGGTTGCATCCACCTTTTGGTTACTAAGGTGGTGAGTAATGTTGCTAAGAACATAGGTGGCCAAATATTTGAGTCCCTGCTCAGTTTTTTTGGGTGTCTATGTGGGAGTGGAGTTGCTGGACAATATGGTAATTCTGTATTTAACTTTTTGAGGAACTGCCAAGCTGTGTCGTTTTACTTTTCACTAGTGGTGTATGAAGGTTCCAGTTTTTCCACTTCTCCCAACACTTATTTTCTGATAGAAATTTTAAAAAATGTTATAGCCATCCTAGTAGGTGTGAAGTGGTACCTCTTCGTGGGTTTGATTTTCATTTCCCTAATGACTTGAGTATCTCTTTATGTGCTTATTGGCCATCTGTATATCTTCTTTGGAAAAATGTTTATTCAAGTCCTTTACCTACTTAAAACACTGGGTTAGGTTGTGGTGTGGCTGTCTGCTTGGATGTTGTTCAATCAAATCTGTAAATCAGTAGACAGAATTAAAATGTTAGTATTGAGTCTTCTAATCCATGAATATGGTATATTTCTCCATTTATTCAAATCGTTAATTTCTATCAGCAAGGTTTTGAGACTTGTAGGGTAGAGATCTTACATATATTTTCAAAAGTTATCTCACACTATTATGAATTAAGTTGCTATTTTGAAAACATTTTATTTTCTGGTCAGGTGTGGTACCTCACACCTGTAATCACAGCACTTTGGGAGGCCAAGGTGGATCTCTACAAAAGTAAAAAGAAAAAAAAAAATTAGCTGGATGTGGTAGCATGTGCCTGTGGTCCCAGCTGCTTGGGAAACTGAGGTGGGAGGATCACTTGAGCCTGGGAGTTTAAGGCTGCAGTGAGCCATGACTGTGCCACTGCGCTCCAGCCTGGGTGACAGAGCAAGGTTCTCTCAAAAACATGTTAATATATAAAAGACAGTTGACTTTTGTATACTAACCTTGTATTCTGCAGTCTTGTGAATTTATTCCAGTAGTTTTCTAGATTTCTTAGAATTTTCTATGTAAAAAGTCATCTGAAAACAGTTTTACTTCTTTCTTACCTTTTTGCTTTCTCTGTTTGTATGCCTTCCTTTCTTCTCCTCTTCATTTTTGCCTTATTGCAATGACTGGGACCCCAAGAACAATACAGAACAGTAGTATGGATCAGCACCCTTGTGTTGCTCTCAATATTTGGGGGGAAGCTCTAATATTTCACTGAGCTGTAAGTTTTTCATCCATGACCTTTTGAGGATGTTCCCTGTTTTTCCTGTCTGCTAAGTGCTATTATTAGAATTTCACCAAATGCTTTTTTCCTGTATCTATTGAAATGATCATATGGGGTTTCTCCTCTATTCTGCTATTATTGTAAATTATAGATTGGTTTTCAAATACTTAACTATCCTTGCATTCCAGTAATAAACCCAACTTGTTCATGTCATATTATCCTATTTGTGTATTGCTGGATTCAGGTTACTGATAATTTTTTTTTTTGCATTGATGTTCATGAGAGAGATTTACCTCTGATTATCTTTTTTGGTAATGACTTCATAAGGTTTTGGTATTAGAGTTATGCCGGCCCCTTAAAAGGGATTGGAAGTATTCCATCTTCTTTTTGATAGAGGTCGTACAAGATTGGTGTTATTTCCTCCTTAAATGTTTGATACAGTTTCCCAGGGAAACCATCTAGGCCTGGAGTTTCCCTTGTGAGAAGAAAATATTTAATTTCTTAGGTGAATATCAAGTTCTTTTTCTTATTGAATGAGCATTGTCTATTGTGTCTTCAAAGGAAATTTTTCATTTTATCTGTGGTGTTAAATTTGTTGGCATAAGTTTGTTGATATTCTTTTTATCCCTTTAATATTTGTAGGCTCTTTAGTAATAACCCCCTTTACCTTTCTGATGGTTGTCATCTTCATGTCCATAGGATCTGTAGTGATGACCAAAGTTTTTTCACTGCCCATATAGGAAACAGGTCCTGTCTTTCCTTGATTAATCTAATGAGGTGTGTATCAGCTCTGCTGATCTTTTCAAAAGCCAGCTTTTGGGTTTGTTAGTATTCTCTATTCTGTTTTGTTCATTTATTCTTATTTTTATGATTTCTTTCCTCTACTTTTTTTCTCTTTGAGACAGAGTCTCGCTCTGTTGGCTAGGCTGGAGTACAGTGGGGCAGTCTCAGCTCACTGCAACCTCTGCCTCCCGGGTTCAAGCAATTCTCCTGCCTCAGTCTCCTGAGTAGCTGGGAATAAAGGCGTGTGCCACCATGCCTGGCTAATTTTTGTATTTTTAGTAGAATCGGGGTTTCACCAGTTTGGCCAGGCTGGTGTTGAACTCCTGACCTCATGATCCGCCTGCATTGGCCTCCCAAAGTATTGGGATTTCAGGTGTGAGCCACTGCGCCCAGCCTCTTTCGTCTACTTTCTTTGGGTCTACTTAGGTCTTTTTATAGTCATCTAAGGTAAAAATTTAGGTCAATTTTAGGCTTTTCATCTTTTCTGTAAGCATTTAAAGGTATAAGATGACTTTTAAGCACTACGTTGGCAGTATCCTGTAAATTTTGAGCTGTAATTTTATGCAGTTCAAAATATTTTTCCAATTCATTTTGTGATGTCGTCTTTGATCCATGAGCTATTTTAGAAGTGTTTAATTTCTAAACATTTGTGGTTTTCCAAAATATTTTGTTGAGTTTGGATTTAATTTCATTGTGGTAAGAGAAGGTTTTCTGTATGCATTCAGTCCTTTTAGATGTAATGAGATTTATCACCTAGCATATGGTTTTCATAGTAAACATTCTGCTGAGGTACAATAAGTACTCTAAAAAGTATCAGGTCACAGTTTTTGATAATTTTGTTCATGTCATCTATGAATTTACTTTTTTTTTGTCAAATGCTTTTAATTATTATGAGAAGGGTGATAAAATCTCTGCTAATGGAATTGTTTTTTGTGGTAGGTTGTTGTTCTATCTATCTACTTACGTCTGGAATTTATAGTTTTACCTTTAGGAGAGTCAGTTCTGATGGGAGCTGTTACATAGCCATTCCATTATTTAACCTTTACTTGAATAAGTACTACAAAAATGTTTCAACACAAAACACTTGAGCAGGGACTGGCATACCTTTTCTGTAAAGGGTCAGTCAATGTTTTAGGCTTCGTGGGCCATGTGCGATTTCTCTTGCACCTTTTTTCCACCAACTCCGCTTGTGGGCCAGATGTGGCCTGTCGACCACAGTTACCGACCTCCGATCCATCTCATCAGGAAGCTGCCCACTGAATCAAGTAGCTCTTTTAAAGCATGGGCTGAATGATAGGGGTTTTCACACTTAGATGCGGGGTTCCGTGTTTAGAACATTGCAGTTAAAACTCACCCCCAGGAAATGTTGTTTTGGCCTGTAATTCCCAAGTATTTCTGAAACGTTCTTCCCTTTCCTCCTTCCCCCAAGCCTCACGCTGGGACAAGGTGGAGAAAACAGACCTTGCCCCCAGGGTGCTCATGGTCCTGGAAATGTGCTTCTCTCTAGCTGTTAAGTCTGGGAGAAACTCGTCTGTGATGGTGAGCTAAAGCCATGAGACAGCACCAGACACTGAATGCACCAGCAGGTGCCGACTGATGCTCCCTGAGGACTGGGAAAGGCTTTGTGAAGTGAAGTCCATTATTTCCAGAGTATGTGGAACAATTGTTAAGTAGTTACTAAAACTTATATCGGATCATTTAACAAAATGTTACCAGACTCATTTTAGTTGATAATGTGTTTGGTAACTCGGAATTTATTGCTTATTATGAGAATTAAGTCACTTTTTACTGATTGATAACTGCATCTGGGAGGCTTATACATGAGTTAGGAATTTTTATTGTAGAGAAAGGTAAAGGGTAAATCCTGCTAACACAAGTATCATTATACAGGGACTACGCACATGTTTTTTTGGTGGCCTCCAATACCAACGTAAGAGAAGCAAGGAATATGATGCCTAATGAGATGGAGTTTATACCCCTTTCAAAGATCTGTGGTCCTATGACTCAAGTTTACATTTAATGTATATAATGTTTTATGGGGTGATTAAAACCCATAATGGACTGCCACGGAGCAGCAGACTGTGGCGTTTGTCTTTAGAAGATCATTTCCTGATGGAGGCCGGCCCTCCAGCGCCACTCAGCACCGCTGGTCTCCAGGATTTACCTGTGACTTCCTCCAGAATTGTCATTGGTTATTTCCACTCTATTTTAGGTTCAAGGAAGACACCGTTATTGATGTGTAGTCCCACTGCAGTGCATCTGAAGAAAGATAAATGTTGTCTACCTTCTTACAGATGGCATAAAGCGGCGAGAGAGCATTCCCTTCTCCTCTTGGACTCAGGGTCAGAGGAAAAGTGTCCTCCTTTCTTTCCCACTGGTGGCTTGGCTCTTGCTAGTGCGTCATCATGCAGGTTTATAGGTGTCTTCACTCATTTTTGTTGATACTTCCGTACAGTTTGAAAACGCCTTAGACAACTGTGAGGGCCAGAAGCTTCAAGCACTCCAGGGATCAGATGTGACTTGAAAAGGCAGGTTTCCTTTTCCTGGCCAGCTGCTGACCTGATACTCACCCATGGTGTTGCGGTAAGGCAGCAGCCACTCACTGGCTGTTTTGGGGAAAGTTATGTAACCTCTGTTCCCCTCACCCAACACCTTGACTGCAGCCCTGTGGGGAGGCGACCCTGAGCCGGGTCGTCCAGCTAAGTCACATCACACCACACCACGGCACGCCACATCACACCACACACCACACCACGGCACGCCAGATTCCCAACCACAGAAACAGTGAGATGACAAACATCTGCTGTTTCAAGCCACTATGCTTTGGGGTAACTTGTGCAACGATAGATACCTAACATATCACTCTGTACTAAGACTGAGACAATCCGAGGTGTCTGCACTAATTTTTAAGGTTTTTTCAGTTGTCACTAGGATTCCACTGGGTTTAAGCTGAAACTCTGCTGGATGTCCGTCTTCGCCAGGCCAGTGTTAGGTTAGTCAGTATCGGTCAATGTCACTGGGCCACATCTCAGAGCCAGGCCACTTGTGCCACTTGAGTCTTCTACTAACCGAACTGGCATGGTATCTAAATACCTGAACTTTAGGCAGAGTTATTCATAGCTGCTCTCCTCATACCTGGAAAGGCTGGCTCTGGATTCCATCTCTGCTCTGAAGTGTGAGTCTTTGCTGCTTCCTGCCTCTGACTTCTGCCACTAAGTGGGTGGTGATGACGTGATGAAAACCTCCTAAGTTTGACCCTGCTCATCTGGTGTCCACCAGCTCACCTGTTCTTACTGCTCACCTCTTTCGTAGCCCCCAGCACCGGGCTCTCTGATCAAGCCCTATCACGGCAGTCAGGCTCAACAGATCCCATCATTCCTAGATAGCACTGCTAGGACATTTAAATAGCTCAGGTTTCTCCTGAGCTCTAGCTGACACTGTGTTTGCATTTCAGATGTTTTTAAAATTTACTTTCAGTTATTGTCTCAAAGGTTCTGTTGGAAGTATGCCTACTTGAGATGCCTGTTTACAGTTCTTAAAAGACGACGAAATGCTCCCAGTCATGGCATTCATCTCTTGTAACGTCCATCCTACCCCACGGCTGGAAGCCTCTCATTTATTCTGTAGCCTGTCCCTTGACTGGAATGGACCAAAACCTTCGAAAACAGAAACCTGCTTAAGCATTCCGATGCCCGAGTGTGGCTAGGTTGGAGATGGCAAACGTGAAGCACTCGCTCCCATGGAGGTGAGTGTTCCGAGGCAAGCGGTCACGCTCCGTAGAGCCGGGGCACTCGGTTCTGCAGCATTCATGTTATGTATTTATTGGCTCCTGAATCCCTGTGTGCTGTTTAGCTGTTACCAGTTGGAGGACTGACTTCTGACTGAATTTCACTCACTCCGACGAGATGGTAAGCACAGAGCCTGCGCCGGGCATACTACCTAGCATGGCCGCCAGGGCTAAGTCTTGTTCGTAATACTGGCAAAGTTGGCATGGGTGCCACAGCTCACGCTGTCTGCTCTGGTAACTGTTGGTTTTACACATTGCACAAACAGCCATCTTTTTTGACGTTACTTTTGTCTGAAGCCTTCCTACGGCCAGTGGCGCTGTGGGTACCGGCGAGCCATGCTCGGTGGAACGCAGAGACTGAGGGTGTGTGGGAGCAGCGGCGCGGGTGGAGCCTGAGGCTGCGGTGCTGACCTGGATCACTCTTCCGCGCAGATCCAGCTTAAAGGTGAGCACCTCCTCATGCTTCCCTTTATATAATAAACAAACACATCACGCATGAATTTGCTGTGGTGTTTTCTGAGTTCATGCTGTTCCGTATATTTTCATACGTTTTAGCTATTAATATATAGATTGTAGGTTCAACAGAGGACAGCTGATTTTATAAAAATAAGTTTTTATTAACAATGGGTTCACAGTAGAAAATGTGGGTCGATGGGCTCCCTTGACTGTATTTTTGGGATCATCTTACTAGGCGCAGCACTGTAGGCAAGTAAACCAAAGACGGGCTCCCCTGCCTGAGGCCACGGGAGACAGCCAGCTGGTCGTCTCCGCCTCCCTGGCCACCATGAGCCTCTTGGAAAACTGCTTCTGCCACCCCTCAGCTCCTCAAGAGAGCCAGAGTCGAGAGGAAAACGAGCCTGAAGTGGAAAGTTCTTGCCTGAAACAGTGCTGGGAATCCAGACTGGGGGTCCCGGCCGCAGTCCAGACCCTCTCCCTCCAGAGCCGCCGATTCACTCCTCAGGCCGGAGGACACTGCAGACGCGGTGAGTGTCCTCTCCTGCTGATCCTCAGGCGGCTAGTGAGGGCCTGCAGGGTTTCAGGGAAGTGGTTCACGGCCCACTCAGAACTTCTGTAAGAATTTGAGGACAAGGTCCCGCAGTCTCACTCTGAGCATCTCGTCATTGTCGCAGATGATATGGGTTGAGTCTTCTTCAATCTGGATGAGCGTCTCAGCTTCCTGAAGCAGGACGATATGGCCCTTGGCTGTGTCCTCCACCTTAATATCACTGAAGCCGTGCTGCTCCAGAAGAAAAAAAGACGGGGGTGAGCGGACTACAGCTGTGAGACCCACCAATGACACTTCCCAGACTCGTCATAGGGCCTACACTAGCGATAGTTTCACATACTTGAGAAGAGACCCTAAACATGCAAAATCTCATGCCAAATAGAATAGTATTTCTACAACCTACCTAAGCTTTTTGCGGGCATGTCCAAGCACTGTATTCAGGAGTCTGGGACCCTAGCTGCTCGTGCCATGCAGTTCCCTGGTGACAAATCTTCTTCCTAAGTGTGAGCTGCCTGAGCTCCCAGGAAAATGCCAGTGACAGCAAGATACCCCGGACTGTGGGACTTGGCAGAGCCCTCTCAAGAGTGAAGGAGAGAAGGCAGCAGAGCAAACGTTTCTCGGCTATTGCTCACACTAAGGACAGAATTTCCTTACAGATCAAGTGTGAGGTGGAAAGGAAGCATGTGCCCGAAACGGACACAAAGCAGTGAAGGGCCTCCGTGTGGGGAGGCCACCTGGACTTCGTGGCTCAGGCTCCCTTAGGGACTTGGACAGGGGCTTGCTCCTCTTGCAGAGAGGAGCCAGGGTGGAACATTGGGTCAGGACCTAGGCTGCGCCAGGCAGAAGGTCCTCATCTCCAGTTTAAAAAAGTCCAGCTTGAGGCCCGGCAGTAAGACCCGGGAACCCTGCAAGATCACGGGGGAGCGGAGAGGAGAGCCTTTCCTGTGGGAAAATCAAAGATAGATAGGTGGAGAAAACCAATCCTAGCAAAGGGAAAGCCTTTAAGATTTGAAGGTCAGCAACTGTGATATTTACATTGGATGAAACGTTCATAGAAATGTCCTTCCTTGCAATGATTATAATTTGTTGCAGTTCTTGCAAGAAGCACCATGAACAGCCTTACCTTTAGCCAATTCCTTCTTCCATCAAGGACTCTATAATCCTAATAAAAAAACAGTGATCTCTGAAGTCCTGTGACTGAAGCCAAAATTACAACCTTTAACTAAGGTTAGATTATTTTCTTTTAATCAGAGTCAAGAAATGTCATCTCTGGGAGAAGCAGCCATCAAGGCTGCTGAGACAGAGGGGAAGGGGAAGGGCCAGTGCCCCTCAGGTGCCTGCCCCAACCCTGTCTGAATGGCTGGGCCTCTTCTCTGAATTCTTGGGCATCTAGGCCCATGGCTGCTGCCTCTCCAAAATCCTGAGACTCAAGTGAAGCCTTGGCTCCCCTCTGACAGCAAGGAGTCAGCTGTGGAAGCCCGAGGCTCTGGCAGGGATGGGACCTTCTTTGTCCTGGCCTCCCTACCCTCCCCCGCTCGTCACATCTGTGTGTGGAAGCAGCTTTTCCCTTAGTCTAGAGAGGCCTTCTGCTGACCTCGTGCCTGGGAGGAAAGATGCGGCACTCTTCACTCCGCTAACTTTCTCCTGGGTCTCCCAGCAGGACCTTGGACCAAGCAGGTGCAAGCAGCAACATCCACTCTCTGCTGCCAGGGACCATCGTGAGCCATCGAAAGGCTGCTGCGTGTGGCATGTCCATGGCGCCCCGAGAAACCTGCTCACCTTCTCCAGGGTCTGCACAAACTGCTCCACGGGGATGGAGCCGCTCAACAAAGGCTTCAGGACTTTGCAGTCCGGGACGTCATCGCTCACCCGCTTTCTCTTCTTCCCGCTTGTGGGCTGGGCGGGCCGAGGAGGGGGCTGGAACAGAAGGAAAGAGTGGCTCTCACGAGCTTCCTCTGAGCAGCAGGCACCACTGCAAACCACAGGGGGAGCCTGAGACTATCCCATCCTCACAGGCTCCGGCCCGGCTTCCTTAGCCGGCATTGGGTTCAGGTTCCCTGGCTGCTGGGGGCCCCAGATCCAAGTCCTCTATGGCTCAACTGTCCTCCCAACCAACACCTTATTCACTGAGCTCTCCACCTTCTATCAAGATCCATTTTTAAACCTTTAGGTGATTCACTGCAGTATCTGCTGAGTAAATTCGCCACAATACACTGTGTGGTGTTGCAGGTACTGTCGTGAACCCGTGGCTGGGCATACTGGCTGTGGGGTCAGACCAAAGGGGGAAACCCCAGCTTTGCCACCATCTGGCTGAGGTCTGAGAAGCTGCCTACAAAATGGTGACAGCAGCAAATTATTTCAGGGATCAGTAAGACAAGGACCCAGCACGGGGTCTAACAGACTTTAAGTGGTAGCTAGGAACAATTCTACATAGGGCACAAAGGTAACACAGTCCAGGATGACACCTTTCCTGAAAGGAATTCTTAAGACACAGCACCTGCCCTGGAGCCGAAGTGCCACCACCTGTGTGTGGGTCAGTGGCAGGACCAGGCAGTTGGGCCGCCACAGCGTCACGCAGATGCACTGTTTCCAGCCCTCAAGGGCAGCGCTGCACCTGCCAGCTGCACGTCTTCCCACAGCCTGCCTCGCAGGGCAGCACTCCCCTATAGAATGTGCCTGGGGCAGCCCTTGGGAGACAGCAGCCTCTCTGAGGCACGTGGCCAGAGAAACAGTTCTTCAGGAATTCTTATGACGTGCTCTGTTTCAAATATACTCTGTTAGGTGGCAGGGTCTCTGGCTGGGGAGAGGGTCCCCTGCACGCCTGCCCAGCACCCCCTACCTGAAGCAAGTGCTTGTTATCTTTGGTGTGCAGCACGGCCGAGACGGTTGCCAAGGAGATGCCAGGCTTGATCTCCATGGGCACCAGTGAATCTGCAAGCTGAAAGCAAAGGGCATAGTTCAGGCTGGAGACCTTTAATGATGACCGTTACTGACTTTTCCTTAAATCTGTTTATATCACTGCAGTCTAAAAAGACAAAATAACTTTAAAGGTAAACAATTTTAACAAAGAATTTAAGTAAAACATAATCTATCACACAGACATCCACCTCTATCAATCAGAATCCAGACAGGAAGGAAAAGAAAGGGGCATGAACCCGACTGAGCCTGACTGTCCCGATGACTCAGCAGCTGTGGCTTCTGCGCTCTGCAGCAGAGGTCATGGGGCAGCCACACCACCGCCTGCTGGACCCCAGCCTCCTGACCCCTCTGCATCTCCCTCTGGTTGGTTACCCCACCAATAACAGAATGGTAGCACCCGGCCCAGGCACCCATCTCCATTGCACGGCCTCACCCACCTCTCCAGTGGCTTCCACACAACTCTGAAGACCCTTTTACAGTGTCGCAGGAACCTACCAGAGCTGTCTTTAATTCATTCTGGCCTTTCGCTCACCCTCATCCCCTCTCCAGGTGACCAGTGGCAGGAAGGACAGGGATAGCTGCATGCGGGTTGAGGGAACACTCCCCTTTCTGAAAGTCTGACTTCTACCAATGGTGGAAGCCACGGCTTTACGTGGGGGAGTGGTGGCTTTCTGACCACCTACTCTTGATGGGTGCCCTGCCGTGCAGCCTGACCTTATTAGGTGCTTGCTGCTGAGTTTAGCTCCATGGTTTTTAACAGACACGCAGCCCTCTACCTAGCCAAGCCACCTTTATTTAAAAACAAAAACATGCAACAGGCCATTACGTAAACATGAAGGTCAATACCAAACAGGCAGAGGAAGCAGCTTAGGACAGGGAAGCAGATTGGGAAATGGTACATGAGGCCTGGCTCATGAAAGAAGAAAGCTGCCCGTGGGTCAGCGTGAAGCGGCCCTGGCCGAGGAGCAGGGTGTGCACCAGTCTCGTGGCAATGCCAGATGCCTGTTCTTCACTTCAGGCCCTCCCTGCACTGCAATCATGCCCTTCACAGGTTAGCTGTGCTGAGAGCTTTGGGATTGGCATTATGGGAACCAAGTGGGTACAACACACTCCCCTGGCAGCCATGCACTATTTCCAAGAAGACTCTGAAGGAGTCTATTTTTTTGAGATGGGGCCTCACGCTGTCACCCAGGTTGGAGTGCAGTGGTGTGATCATAGCTCACTGCAACCTCAACCTCCACCTCCTGGGCTCAAGTGATCTTCCCTCCTCAGCCTCCCCAGTAGCTGGGAATACAGGCATGGACCACCACACCTGGCTAATTTACTTTTTTTTTTTTAATTTTAGATGGGGTTTCACCATGATGGCCAGGCTGGTCTTGAACTCCTGACCTGAGGTGATCCACCCACCCTGGCCTCCCAAAATGCTAGGATTACAGGCGTGAGCCACCGCGCCTGGCCTACTTTTTTTTTTTTTTGTAGACATGGGAGTCTTGCTGTGTTGCCCAGGCTGGTCTCGAACTCCTGGCATCAGGTGATGCCAATGTTGGCAGCCTTGGCCTCCCAAGGGCTGGGATTACAGGCCTGAGCCACTGTGCCTGGCCATAATGTCCACTTTAAAGGCAAAGAAATCACTGCAGCAAGTTGGACTGAAACCATTATCTTCATTAATGATGAAAGACATACAATTTGGCTGGGTGCAGGGGCTCACACCTGTAATCCCAGCAGTTTGAGAGGTGGGGATGGGTTCATCAGAGTTCGAGACCAGCATGGCCAACATGGTGAAACTCTGTCTCTACTAAAAATACAAAAAAATTAGCCAGCTATGGGGGCACATGCCTGTAGTCCCAGCTACTCAGAGGCCAAGGCAGGAGAACTGCATGAACCTTGGGAGGCAGAGGTTGCAGTGAGCCGAGATTGCACCACTACACTCCAGCCTGGGCAACACAGCAAGACTCTGTCTCAAAAAAAAAAAAAAAGACATACAATATAAAATGAGATACCAGTGTATGATTACATAACTGGAAAAGACTTGAATAAAATTGGAAAAGAACAAAAAAAAGACAACATCCAATATTAGCAAAGAGGCAGAAATGAGAACTGGCTGCGGCCCTCTTGCGGGAGTGTAAACTGCTGCGCTCCTTCTAGAGGACAGGCTGACAATAGACGGCCTAGAGCCATAAAGGGATGTTGCGAGTATTTGACCCAGAAATTCTAATTTCAGAAAATTTTCCTGTGGAAATAAACATATGTGGACAAAGATTTATGTAAAACGATGTTCCTGAAAGTGTTATTTATAACACAGGAAAACCAGAAATGAAAATCTATGAATAAAGGAGCTGTTAAATAAATTATGACAGACCATTATGCAACCATTAAAGCTGAAGCTTTTGAAACATCTTTTATTTTTTTTTGAGACAGAGTCTTGCTCTGTTGCCCAGGCTGGAGTGCAGTGGTGCTATTTTGGCTCACTGGAATCTCACCCCCGAAGTAGCTGGGATTACAGGCACCTGCCACCATGCCTGGCTAATTTTCATATTTTTAGTAGAGACGGGGTTTTACCATCTCGGCCAGGCTAGTCTTGAACTCCTGACCTCGTGATCTACCCACCTTGGCCTCCCAAAGTGCTGGGATTACAGGTGTGAGCCACCGTGCCCGGCTGAAATATCTTTAATGATAGACTTACTGCTAGGTGAAAAAGATGGTGTATGAGGTGTGATTCCAGTATGTGCACACACAGTGAACAGACAAGGCAAATACGTCAAAATCTGAACATTTATCCCTGGTATTGGGACTGATTTTTGCTTTTGTCTTTATCCCTTAGTTATATTAACACATAATAGGTTTGTATTATTATTCTTAAATGAGTATTTTTAAAATGTCTTAGTTTTAATTTCTCCTATAGCAAATATTAATAGACATTACCCACATAAACAAAACCTCTTTGGAGTTCTATTTGTAAGGATGCCTGAGATCAACAGGTTTAAGGAATGCTGTCTTAGAGAGTTGAAATCTAAACCGAGGCCGTCAATCCCAGCCCCTGTAAAATACCAGACAAAAACAATCCAGAGACATCCAGAGAAAATGCAAAAACAAAATCAGAGAAACTGAAAAATAAAATCATAACAAAGTAATACAAACATATTAACCATAAAGATGGCACCTGGTGGTCTGTAGCAGCCTCACCAGGCCCGTGGAAATGTGTCACATTCAGGAGCTGAGACCTCCAACCCAAGGTCTAGAGGCCATTTCTGAACCTCAAACTGCAAAATAATTTTGGGCACACTGGTTTTAACATTAAGTTTTTGTATTTCTTTGTCCTGTCTGTCGAAAACATGTTCAAGTTGCCTCAAGAGGCGAAGGGAGGGCAGAGGTAGCTTCCAACCGTCCTGGACGCTGGCTTCCAGGAGAGGCCGCGTTCCTCCTTGTCTCTCAGAGGAGCAGCCCGAGCACAGTGCACCACAGCTGTTCCACACGGACAGCATGCTTCTGCGCGTTCCCTACCAAAACAGAAGCTCAGAGTTCACAGAACTACAGCATACTTAAGACTCTGACAGGCCAAAACCTGCAAGTATGCTAGTGAGGATGTAAATGAGAACCACGTTTACAATTCTTATTTCTGGGTTTCTATGATCTTCCCCCATCTACCTCTGAATTCACCGAACTTTGACCCTTGCTCATAATTGAAGTCCAGGAGGAAGAGAAAAGCCACCACCCTACGGTATTTAGGGACAGAGCAGGTGTCAGCATCTCTATTCCCCAGGGATCTGGCTCGTGATGTGGCCCAGGGGTCACACTGCTGAACGTCAGGTAAGGAGCAGTCCTGACTTTAACAGCTGCTATTTTATTATTTGAAAAATGAGAAGAACCTGAAAATCCCCCTGCTTCCCAGTTACTTAAGGGTCCATGTTCTTTGGTTCATTCACGCTTGATGGAGACTCACTCTGTCAGCCAGGCTGGAGTGCAGTGGCGTGACCACGGCTCACTACAACCTCCACTTCCCGGTTCAAGTAATTCTCATGCTTCAGCCTACTGGGTAGCTGGGATTACAGGCGCCCGGCCGCCATGCCTGGCTATTTTTTTTTGTATTTTTAGTAGAGATGGGGTTTCGCTATGTTGACCAGGCTTGTCTCAAACTCCTGACCACAAGTGAACTGCCTGCTTCGGCCTCCCAAAGTGCTGGAATTACAGGCATGAGTCACTGCACTCAGCCTGGTTCATTCATACTTGACACAAATCCAAAAGAAGGCCACCCTGAATGGTCTTCAAGAGCCTCCATGGAAAGCTCTCATTTAACCCCAGGAAGGAGAACAGCTCACCTCTGGCATGATCTCGATCTTCTCGTACCGACGTTTGAAGGGCAGGGCAAGGACCTCGGCCCGCCGATAGGACATGGCGGGGGGCTGGCAGTCGATCATGAGATCCATCCTGTGGGACTGGGCTGGGGGCGGCTGGGTGTACTGCTCGGGACACACGACATGCAGCGGCTGAGGAACCAATGGGACAGGTGAGAAAGGAGGTGTGAAATACAGTGGCTCCTGTGGAAGGCCCGTTTTTGACCCGGATCCACTCCCCCAGTCATAGGCTCAGCACCTCCAGGCCAAGGAGAACTTTCATCCTCTCAAGCCCAACAAACCACAGAGGAGAGGGAATGTGAAGGCGCAGGGCAGAAGAAACATCTTGGAAACCCCTCAACTGCCTCAGCCTGCATTTGTTTTCATTTTTTTCACTGTTTACATAATTTTCATGGTGACTTCCATGCGTCTGCTCCCAGCGATCTCTGGGCTTTCTGGGGGAACAGTCTTCTAGAACATTCCCACAGGTCTGCTAGTATAAGCTCTTGGCTGCTTAGCAAGAGCTGCTGCTTTCTGTGTTGGGCTGGTGTTGCGGGTTTGGAGTTTCTACTGGATCTGCAGGTCAGCTGGTATTGGGCAGTGGGCGCTGCTCAGGTCATGAGTTCACTGTGTACAACCAAGACGTAGAGACAGAGCTTTTTTTTTTTTTTTTAAAACAACATGTCTCTTTTGCTATCTTGAGAAGAAAAAGATTATAAACCAATTTTTACTTTGCACAAGTATCACCCAATTGAAAAGGAATGCTGGCAGCCCACGGGGTGCTATATCGCCCCCTGCTTCTACTTAAGAGCTTCGGCCAAGCCCCGAATTCCCTGATGAATATGGCTTTCCACCAGGCTGACCAGGCTGAGCTTCCAGGAGCACCTGCTCCTTAGGGCTAATATTTTTCTCCAAACTTCCCCGTGTTCCTCTTCCTGATCTGTTTCACAGCATCTCACGTCACAGCTGCAGCCTGAAGGCTTCTCCCAGGTTTTCCTCAACTAAAGTGGAGACCAGGTGGCCTCCAGTTTCCAGGATGAGCACCTGACAGACGGGGGTCAAGAGCGGGTTTAGGCACTGGGATTTGAAGTTAGTCATGGAAAGAAACAGGCTCTTCGCTGCTGCTTCTAGCATGTGGATGAATGTGCAGTCGATGGCAAATCACTGCAGACGGTGGCTCTCTGCTCTCATCACGCCTAGAGAGGGCAATGCTCTGTCTGCATTGGGCAAGCATGTTAATAATCACCAGAATCCACTCTCCGGGCTCTCCTGGGGTTCCCCTGACTTAAGAGTTTTGTGAAACCGCCTCTCATCCTGAGGGTGAAGGGGCCGGGCCCCTTGGGCCCTCATGTCACTCCTGGAACACCGGGGCATGGGAAGGGAGAGCGCTTCCTTGCCCGTACTCAGCTGTCCTCTTTGTCAATTCCAGTTCCTCTCCTGACTCTCAACAGCCAGAAACCCGTCAGGTGAGCAGGGGCACACCCAGCACAGTGGTTCCGTAGCCCGCTTTCCTGCCATGTACTCCTGTGCGTGGATTCTCCTGGTCTACACTGCATCTCAGCTACTTCCTCCCTTTCTCCAGGTCAGAACATGCGAAGTGAAACAAACACCGAAAACCACCACAAAACTCACACCCAAACCCAAGAGCACTGCTCGTGGTACAGCCTACACGTGCAGCATGGCCTCAGTATGCGTTTCAACTAAACTGTCTCGGTTTAGTGAGTATGTTTCTAGAATGACTTTTTTTTTTTGGCAGGGGTGAGATGGTTTTCTTTCCCTTTCACTTCTGATTTCTTGAGAATGGAAACTTCTGTCAGGCTGTCAAGACCACTCCTTTTCAATGGAGGGGGGCCGGCATGCGTCCCAGCATTATGCAGACGCGTGAGAACTGAAGACGAGAATCAAATGCAGCTAGATCTCCCTCCCCTCACCCCACGCATGACAGGCCACGCCAAGGTGCCATGACCATGTGAAGGCAGGAGCAGTGCCCTTCGTTACCTGCACTTCTTTAAGCAGCTTTGACACCTGGATGAAGTTCAGCCGGGTGTCAATGGGGCAGTAGATGCACTTCATGGCCAGCGGCTGGTAAGGAGCCAGGGCTTCCAGGTATGAGAAGTCTGGTTCTAGGGAAAGTACAGGAAAGAAATACCACAATGCAGGCCACACAGGAGCTGTTGAGCCAGGCGGCGCTGGGGCGCCGAGGGCCCAGGAGACCGTCGAGACAGTCCTGGGGTCAGGAGGGAGCCAGGAAGCACACGTGGGGGACAGAGGTCAGAGGGACCCTGTGGAAGGACGGGCAGGCTGGGATGGACCCCGGGGTTGGGCTCCAAGCTTCAACAGAGGCAGATGAGGTAAATGAGGGAGAAATACCTATGTGGGGGAGAAAGGAAAGCGCTATTTTACAACGAAACACCAAAACACATCAGCGATGAAATAAAAACCAAAACCACCCTGTGGCAACCATTACAGCTCACTACTTACTCAGATGGGAATCATCAATAAATGCTGACAATATTAATACCATTTTGAGGGAGAACAGGGTATATACCTAGTTTCAAAGTGTCCCCCACAAGATACTGATTCAATACGATGAGAAATGCAGGGACTTCCCAGCGGAGAAGCCTGGCACAAACCCAGGGAACCTAAAATCAGCTCTGAGTTAACGCCCAGGTGTGAGGGGCAGCCAGGAGACAAGAGTGCGGGCGCCACCCCCAGGCTGCGAACGCTTCTGCAGACTGAGGCTGCGGCGCTCCTCAGCAGGCCCAGCGCCTCCAACCGACCCACGACCCACCGGGAAGGGTGTTGGCCCTCTGCTCAGCCTGTCTCTTGAGGGCCGCTGCAGCCTGCTTGGAAAGGGACACTCCCCCGACTTGAGGGAGCTGCCTGCCTTGAGCCAAAAGACCTCGCTTGGTCCTGACTGATGTGACACCTCGATTTTCAGTGCAGGTGTGCCCAGCGACAAGGGACCCTGGCTTAGGCTCACATGCCACAGACGTCTTCAGTGTCATCAGCACAAACTGGCAGTGCCAGACACGTAAATGCCCACCCCAGTGGATTGTGCTTCTCTGAGAATACTGACCCCCTTTTCAGGTATCCAGGAGTCACAACACAATGAAAAAGGCGGCCCCAACCTCTCCCTGACACAATTTCTGCCCTGGGAGCCCCAAAGACCAGTTGAAACGCAAACCGATGACCCAGAGTTGTCACGGGAAACCACACAGTCCTGACTTCCTCTTAGCTGAAGAAAAGTCTGTACTAAAGCAAGGTTACCTACTGTCTGTGTAGATGCTGTGACCAGTGTCATGGCAAAATGTTAAGAGTCACCACTCATGAGCAGGAGAGACCAACCTCAGCCCCACTATGTACGATATTCTCTGGACAACCTCCTGATGAATGACATCTGGGCAACAATAAAGTTCTGGGTGTTGTGAATCAATATCTTGTGGCCCAACTTCCTCCGCCTTTAGCCCAAAGCGGGCCTGAGAAGAGGAAAGTTGTCCTGGTGACGAGGGCCGCTCCTGGCACTTTCTGCCCGGCCTGGTATCAGCAAGAGTTGACTTGGCACCCACAAGGCCACGTGTCCTCCTGCTGTGCGAACACAACTTCCTGGAACACCAGCACCTTGTCTGACCACAATGGACCCAGCCAAAAACCAGACCCCTCCGCAATCATCCTGAACACACAACACAGAACTGTCGTGACCACAGCTTCAGCGAACCCCACACTATGGTGGCTCCATTCTTCCTGTGTTCTAGATGAGTTCAGAAAGCCATCGCGGAATGACCCTGCCTCCTGATGGCACCCAATACAGGGTGACGTCTCACCTCTGTGAACCCCTGCACATCACCAAATGCCAGCCTGAGTCCTATGAGGTCTTTTCCCAAGTTTCTACCCATGGTGTGTGTTCCTCTTGCTGCAATGAGCCAATAAACCCAATTTGGTTAGACTATCGGTGTGTTCCTGGTGGCCTCTAGGTCACAAACAGAGGTTGAGGGAAGATCCGAAGAGTCCCTGACCCTCTGTGCGTCTGGTGTAACTAGATTCCCTCCTCCAAACCCACCTCCTAATGCTAGGGAGTGAAGTGGCAACAATTATTTCCCATAACCGCCATGTGCCAGGTGCCATGCCTGGTGCCCAGAGTGACCACAGAGGTAGCTACTGACAGTGCCATTTACCGCAGGGACAGTCATGCTTGCTGGTGAAGTGGCTGAGGTCACTGCAAGCTGGGCCAGATTTTTTTTAACTTCATAGGCTGTAAGATTTCTAAAACCCAAGGCTCTCTGAAGACCCTAACCCATGGGTGTCCAAGCTTTTGGCTTCCTTGGGCCACATTGGAAGAACTGTCTTGTGCCACAAACAAACTACACTAACGCTAGTGACTGCTGATGAGCTAAGTAAAAAAGGTCTGTGCATAATTTCTGTGATATCCCCCACCACAGATAAAGTTCAAAGGGCTGGGCGTGCTACACTGATAAAATGATGCAGAGATTATTTAAGTAAACCCTCTACTTGACCTTATCAAAGGAATTTTTTCCCCTGAGGAATTTGTCTCCAGAAGAAAATCCACAGCCACAGTAAACTACAATCAGAAGAGAAAGATCTACCTCTGTAAACAACTCCTAACAGGTAAAACAAGACGGTTACTGAATCTCTGCAGTTCTTGGAATGGCTTACGATATCCTAGCAAAGCACTCAGCAGGATCCTCTCTCAGAGAAATCTACAAACACAGGCATGAAAGCCTCGCCGGACGCCCAGCTGTCCAATGGCATACGCTGCTTCACTCTTTCTCCTGCGTTTCTTCATTCTTTGGTACCAACAGTAGAACAATGTTCATATTTATGCCTCACTGCAAAAGCCTTCCCTGGGTCTTTATCTTGTAGGTGCAATCACTAATGGCTTCAGTGGAGCGAACCGTTTTATTTTTTTCACTTACCTGTGAATATGACAGTGTTGAGACTAGATTTTCCCCAGAGCTCCATGAAGTGGACCACGTCCCCGAAGCGGAGGGAAGGGTGCCCGGTGAACACCACACAGGGCTGTCTGAAGTCGTTGCTGAAGTCTCCGTGGATGCTAGGGTAATGCTTCAGTTTATTGGTCTGAATGAGCTGGAAAACACAGAAAAAGTACAAAGAGATGTGAGCCTGGCCAGGCTGAGGGGGAACCAAAGTGCTGGAGGGTGAGCGGGACTGGATTTAAAATACCAACAAAGACGACGAGCCACAGACAGGGAGAAAATATCTGCAGAAGACACATCTGAAAGGGGACTGTGCCCCAAAATGTACGAACTATGAACCCTCAGCAAAAGAAATGAACAACCCTATTAAAAGGTGGGCAAAAAACCTGAACAGAACACCTCATCGGAGAAGACAGATGGCAAACAAGCATATGAAACAATGCTCCACGCCACGTGTCATTAGGAAACTGGAAATTAAAATGACGAGATACCACGACATACCTATTATTATAGAATGGCCAAAATCCAGAACACTGAGAGCACCAAATGCTGACAATGATATGGAAGAACAAGGAGTCTCATTCACTTCTGGTGGGAATGCAAAGGGACACAGCCACTTGGAAAGGTATGTTGAAAAATTATGTCCACAGGAAACCTACACGTGAATGTCTTAATTGCTAAAACTTGGAAACAACCAAGATGTCCTTCAGCAGGTGAATGAAACTGTGATGCATCAGACAATGGGATATTAGCGCTAAAAAGAAATGAGCTACCAAGCTATGAAGAGACATGGAGGAAACTATTCCTAAGTGAAGGACGCCTGCCACACTGAAAAGGCAAGGCCCCTGTGATTCCAACTGTATGACGTTCTGGAAAAGGCAAAACTATACAGATAGTAAAAAGCTCCAGGGATTTGTGGAGGGTGAAATGAACAGGCCGAGCACAGAGGATCTGCAGAACCAGGAAGCTACTCTGTGATGATGTAATGGTGAATCCAGGTCACTGTCCATGTGTCCAAGCCCACAGAATGCACAACACCAAGAAGAACCTCCAATGTCAACTCTGGGCTTTGAGCAAGAGTGGCGTGACAACGTGGGCTCATCAGCTGTAGCAAACGCACCTCTCTGGTGCAGGATGGTGACGGTGGGCAAATGTGTGTGTGGGGACAGGGGCGTAAGACTGCGGTGAACCTAAAACTGCTCTGAAAAATAACATGTATTAATTTAAAAAATACAAGTGAATCTTATTAAAATTAGTTTTTACCTATAACGTCATTTTTGGAACACATGGGCAAGTCAAGTCTTTCTGGTAATATTGACACACTTCCTGGAAACTTATTCAGATTGTTACGGCCTGATTTAGCCGGACTCTTCCTTTATAAGCTGCCTGGCACTCCACATCGGGCCTAAAGTCTTCACTTCCTGTTTGAAGCACAAGTGACTTTCCCAACACTCGTGAATCACCAAGTCCTGGAGACAGTAAACACATCCGTCACACCAGAAACACTGTTTACCAGTACAGGACCTCTTCCCTGAAGCCAGAGCTGTGTTAAGCTACTGCTGCAACTGAATAGGGACCAAGACAAAGACTGTCCTTTCGCAATCATATCTGTTGTTTGCTACAAGAGAAGCTTCTCTGAATGTGTACAGCAGGTGCACCTGGGCACCCATCCACACACACGCACGCACACATGCATGACAAAGATCAAACTGGCTTTTAGAAATTGGTGTCCTTGTAACACAGACAGCTATATTAGAAAGCAGGGGCCAAGCACAATGGCCACGCCTATAATTCCAGAACTCTGGGAGACCAATAAAAGAGGATTGCTTAAGCCCAGAAGTGTGAGACCAGGCTGGGCAACAAAGCAAGACCCCGTCTCTGCAAAACATAAAAAAAAGTTAGCTGGATACGGTGGCGTGACCCCACGAGTTCAAGGTTGTAGTAACCTATGATTGTGCCACTGTATTCCAGCTTGGGTGGCTGAGACCCTGTCATGAAAAAAACAAAAATTAAGGCCGGGCACGGTGGCTCACGTCTGTAATCACAGCACTTTGGGAGGCTGAGGCAGGTAGATCACGAGGTCAGGAGATCAAGACCATCCTGGCCAATATAGTAAAATCCCGTCTGTACTAAAAATACAAAAATTAGCTGGGCATGGTGGTGCATGCCTCTAATCCCAGCTACTCGGGAGGCTGAGACAGGAGAATCACTTGAACCGGGAAGGCAGAGGTTGCAGTGAGCTGAGATTGCGCCACTGCACTTGAGCCTGGTGACGGACCGAGACTCCATCTCAAAAAAAAAAAATAATAATAATAATTGTTGCCCCGGCTCAGTGGCTCATGCTTGAAACCCAGAACTTTGGGAGGCTGAGGCGGGCGGATCACGAGGTCAGGAGTTTGAGACCAGCCTGGCCATTATGGTGAAACCCCATCTCTACTAAAAATACAAAAAATTAGCCGGGTGTGGTGGCATGTGCCTGTAGTCCCAGCTCCTCGGGAGGCTGAGGCAGAAGAATCGCTTGAACCTGGGAGGCAGAGGTTGCAGTGAGCCGAGATCACGCCACTGCACTGCAGCCAGAGTGACAGAGTGACGCTCCATCTCAAAAAAAAAAATAAGTAAAAATAAGTAAAAACCAGGTGACACACAGCCTCAAAGCTTTCTTTAAATGTATGGTTTGAACCAAGAGTCTCCCCTGCAGCCCAACACTTGACAATAATCTCTCAGTGTCAGGCCCATTTCAAGGCAACACCAAAGACAGTGAACGACTAGATGGCATCTTGGAACGCTTCTCAGACACTGTGCCTGCTGCCCAGGCATCCTTGCCCCACTCCAGCATCCAGAGGGCTGACACCCAGACTTCACAGACCCTAAATCTCAACCAGGCCAAAGAGGCGCTGCCCTGAGATACTCTTTCATGAATAAAGCAATGGCCCGTGACAGGCTCGATCCTGTGGCCGCCCATCCAGCATGAGAGGGCCCTGGCCAACACCTTGAAGTGGAAATGAAATTGCCCTAACAGTGGGGATGTAGCCAGAATGGGATATGCCCCCAGCAGAAGCCAAACTCTCTTCACCTGGAAGACCTAATCTTTCATTAGAGACCTGGTTGTATTAGGAGGACACTAATGCTATCCCAGAGATCGTCATCCGCTGTCATGTGCTTGGGTGGGATAGGAATAGTAAAGATGGAGCAAACGTCGAATTCCCACTTTCCTTCCAGGTAGTCTGCAAGTCAAACGGACGTTCTTTTTATAACCTCTATGGCCCAAATCATTGGTTGTCTCAGTTAAATGGGTGAGCGGCTGTCAAAAGGAATATATTGTATCCGGAGGTGTCATGATGATGAATGTGATTCTAAGAATAGCAGCAGGTCTCTGTACACTTAAGTCACTCTTAAGCATTATGTATAGTTCCTGTAGCTCCACTGATCAATGCACAGAAAACTAAGATAAATTCATCATTTTTTTGCCAATTGGATCTACCTTTCTAGCCAACTTACTGTATTTGACCAGTGGAAACGAGGCTGTGGGGCAGGAATTCTTAACAGTAATTTGTTACCAGTACTAAGGGCAGAACCAGCATTTCTCATGGGCCATGGTAACAATACCAAGGGTTGACTCCCTCATGCCCTAACAGTGGCAAGTGCACTTCAGGAACCCTGATGGTGCGACCACAGGATTCATTCCAGCCTTCACTCTTTTCTTATATCTAACTCTCCACACCTTGATTTTTCACAAGGTGAACACATGTACATCAAGAAATAAAGCATTATCAGCTCCTCAGAAATCCCTCTTTGTCCCCTTCCTGTCACTCTGTATCTACTGTTCTATATCTGGATCTTTCACTCACATTATGTTTGTGAAGTTTATCTATATTGCATATAATTGGAACTTATTTGTTCACAGTGATGTAAGGTATTGTGTGATTATACCACAAAATCCATTCTATTGTTGATGGGCATTTGAGTATATTTCAGTACTATTACCAAACATTTTAATTTTTTTTTTTCTTTTTTGAGACAGGGTTTCACTCTGTCAGCCAGGCTGGTATGCAATAGCACAATCGCAGTTCACTGCAGCCTTGACCTCCCTCTGCTCAGGTGATCCTCCCACCCTAGCCTCTAGGATAGCCAGGGCTCCGGGTGTGCGCCACCACACTAGGCTAAGTTTTTGTATTTTTCTTTGTAGAGACAGGGTTTTGCCTTGATGTCAAGGTTGGCCTCAAATTTCTGGCCTCCAGTGATCCTCCCACCTCAGCCTCCCAAAGTGTTGGGATTACAGGTGTGAGTTACCAGGCCTGACCAAATTCTAGATTTGTCTGTGTATCTTTTGGTAACATCCCTATGCATTTCTCTTCGATGTAGACTCCAGGAACAAAACTGCTGAGGCACAGAGTACGTTGTTCAGCTTTAGGAGATACTGCCAGTTTTCTAAGGTGGTGATACCAACTTAGACAATCTCTGAGTGAAAACAGAACCAAAAATGGGAAGTAATGGTTGTTTGTTAGCGTCACTGTATTATGGTCATGCCTTCCTATGGAATATTAAGGAGAAATAATAACATGAGACACAGGAAGATGTTCATAATACACCGTTGGGTGAAAAGAACCTGATAACAAAGCTGGGTGTTCAGCTAAATGGAAAACGCCCATTTGTTCTGTAAATGTTATTTTCATCATTAAAAATGTACACATATGACTGACGTAACTGGAAAGAACCCTCTGACAATAAATACATCCAATTAAAAAAAGTAATAGTATCAAAATATAATTCCTCATGCAGTCAGTAGAACAGAAGCAGGCTATGAACTGCATGAACACAGTACAGGCTGAGCATCCGTAACCCAAAATGTTCCAGAATCTGAACTTTTTGAGCACCAACATGATAGGAAATTCTCACTGTAGCATTCTTATTTCAGACTTTCAAATTTGGGATGCTCATCCAGGAAGTATATTCCCAAATCCCAAGTCTGAAACAATTCTGTGGTCCCCATGTGCAAGAGAAAGTGTTAATAGGAGGAAAACAAGTGAAGCTGGAGTTAAAATACTTCCCTGTGTCTGACTTGGGAGGCAAAGGGGTCTACAGGTTTACTTAGCGATCTATTTTATCTATAACCTGCTGTCTGCATCTGCATCAGGTTATCCCCATTGCTTCCTTCCCATGTCCCAGTGATTTTGTTTTCTTACCTCTGCATGAGGAAAAGGTGGTTCTGGAAGATACACCTTACTCTGCTTGTTGTGACAAAGCCTATTAAAGAGGAAAAACACATCAGCATGTGAGGAAGAGCACACACTGGCATCTGTTGCCACCTAGTGGCAGCAGTGCAAATATTAACTACTGAAGCACATTTAAAAATTTCTTGCCAGTGAATTTCACTGTGAATGAAAGCCAGTGCCTACAGAACATAGATGTACCTTGTGAGCACTTTTTAAAACTTTAGAATCCCTCAATACATTTTTTCTTAAAATATAAACTTATTTTGGAATAATTTTAGATTTAAAGAAAAACTGCAAAGACAGAACAGAGTTCCCATGTACCTTTCACCCTGTGTCCCCAGAGTTAACATCTGATATGAGTGGCACAGCTGTCACCTAAGAAACCAACATCAGGACAGGACAATCAACTAAACTCCAGACTTCATTCAGATTTCACTAGTTTTCCCAATCACGCCCCTTTTCTGTTCCAGGATCCAAGATGCCATATTGCATTTAGTTGTGATCAATTTCGTAAACAAAGTGATCTACCTTGAGACATGGCTTCTGTTTTTGTCCATGCATTCTTTTTTTTTTTTTACTTGAGATGGAGTTTCGCTCTTGTTGCTTAGACTAGAGTGCAATGGTGTGATCTTGGCTCACTACAACCTCCGCCTCCTGGGTTCAAGTGATTCTCCTGCCTCAGCCTTCTGAGTAGCTGGGATCACAGGCATGCACCACCACACCCAGCTAATTTTGTATTTTTAGTAGAGAAAGGGGTTCACCACGTTGCCCAGGCTGGTCTCGAACTCCTGATCTCAGGTGATCCACCTGCCTCAGCCTCCAAAAGTGCTGGGATTACAGGCATGAGCCACTGTGCCTGGCCTTGTTTGTTTTTGGGATGGAGTTTCGCTCTTGCTGCCCAGCTGGAGTACAAAGGCAAGATCTCGGCTCACTGCAACCTCTGCTTCCTGGGTTCAAGCAATTCTCCTGTCTCAGCCTCCTGAGCAGCTGGGATTACAGGTGTCCACAACCACGCCTGGCTAATTTTTTATTTTTAGTAGAGACGGAGTTTCATCATGTTGGTCAGGCTGGTCCCAAACTGCTGACCTCAGGTGATCCACCCGTCTTGGCCTCTCAAAGTGCTAGGATTACAAGCATGAGCCACCGTACCTGGCCCATGAATTCTTTTTAACAGCAGCATGGCTAACTCCAACCAGAGAAGAACCAAGCATCACGGGCTACAGACACTGAATGTTTCTGGTAATTTACGTTTGCTTTTTTCCTAGGCAGAGATGACTTTGAAATACTGAGATGTCTGGATAAAGCAAACGAGGCAAAAAGTTTACAGCTGATAAATCAACATATGTGGCTGTTGTGCAGGTTTCACATTTAAAAAAAATGTCACTACTTTGAGGAGAGGAGCTCAGGACTTCAGGGCTTGGATTTTGTATTAACTTAATACGCTGTATCTAATTTTTCCTACCCTTAGTTTCCTTTAACTTTGGTTTTATAAACATCACTTTATACCCTTTTTGGAAGACAGAAATATGGAGGAGCAAGATGCTTTTGGAGGGTTACCTTATGATATCTAAATAGACACTAGTTGTGTCTACTTCTAGCTCAGGAAGAGAGACAGATGTAAGAGTTTAGTTCTAAACTTATTCTGATTGTTTCAAAGGACATTATCCTACATCCATTAAAGGCAGAGATTAGGGATACAGAAGAGGTAAGAGTATGATTAGACATTGTGAAGCTCACCTACATAACGCTTAGGCCAGTTCTGCTAACAGATCCTTCATGCTCTGCCCTAGAATCTTCATGCAGGCCCAACAGACAGGGACCCACCCCCTTTCTAAGACAGAGGTTGAAGGACCTGATTAGAGTTTGCTTCTTCTGGGGAAGCTGCTGGGGTTTAAAAGGAGAGCTGTGTATACCAGATTATCAATAAGAATGAAGAATAAATGATACTTTCAGGATCATCTCAAATTGGGAATCTGAGAGACCCTCCTTCTCCCTGATGGCCAGACCTCAGATACCACACACTCCTCAGTACTGCTTCTTCAACAAAGGATCAGGGCCAGGTGTGGTGGCTCAGGACTATAATCCCACTCAACTCTTGGAAGCCAAGGCAGGGGGATCACTTGAACCCAGGAGTTAAGAGACCAGCCTGGGCAACATGATGAAATCCTGTCTGTAAAAAAATACAAAAATGAGCTGGGCATGATGGTGATACTTGTACTCCCAGCTACTCAGGAGGCTGAGGTGGGAGGATCCCTTGAGACCAGGAGGTTGAGGCTGCAGGGAGCCATGATTTTGCTACTGCACTCTAACCTGGGCGACAGAGAGCCTGTCTCAAAAACAAACACACACCACAAACCCCACAAAAGAGCTGAGAGATCTTTCAAGAGCTGTTCTCTCCCGACTCCATCCCCTGCGAAAACAAAACCAACCCAAACAACCAAGCCCCTTAGCTCAGAGCAAGGGCGGACACCAGATAGGAAGGGGCTGGGCCTCTGCAGGCATCAAAGCAGGACCATGTAGAAGTCAGAGCAGAACCTCTGAGAACAGGAAGCACAGAGCCAGGGAACCAGAGTGGCAGGGAGTACGCCCAGGACAGCTGGCCAGGCCTGAGGCTGAGCGCAGAGCAGCCCAGCTGTCAGGCACCCACTCGGAGCACCAAAGAGGACAGGAAGCCAAACCCTCAGATCAGGCTGTGGGGGTCCTGGCATGGGGTCTGGGACTTGCTAAGTTAATGCAGGTCTGGAGCTAGCAGCTGTCCATTTTGGTAACTGAGTTACTTATTTAGGGAGAAAGGGTGCTTTACAACAAGGCTGCATGAAGGAGAACAGTAAAGTGAAAAAGAAACACAGAGGAATCTCTCAAACTCAAGGAATCCTTCTGCGTCAGCCCCCTGAGTAGCAGGAACTCCGGACATGTGCCACCATGCCCTGCTAATGTTTTAATCTTTTGTGGAAATGAGGTTTTGCTGTGTTGCTCAGGCTGATTTCGAACTCCTGGCCTCAGGAAATCCTCCTGCTTGGCCTCCTCAAGTGCTGGGATTACAGGTGTGAGCCTCTCTGACCGGCCTCTTTCTACTTCTTTAACCATTTATCTTCACACTTTTCCTAAATATTTGTTCTCTACTGACCCTGAAACTGCAGGCATTTCTTACCTGGAGTTCCATCCTTTCCCCACTGCCTGTTCTTCAAAGCTGAAATCCTCTCCCCCGGCAATCCCATTCATTCCCGTGGCAATCCCCACCACTCAACTACCTCAATGCTGAGGACACACCAACCTGTGACTCCAGCCTGGGTGTCTCAGATCTTTGGATTAGAAAAGTTTCACCTGCACATCCCCTGCCTCAGGCACCGTGAATGCCCTCAAGGACAAAACCAAACTAAGTTAACCACCGTTGCTGTATAAACGTACCCTTCATTTGTAGAACCTATTCTGTTTGGGGTCAACACAGTTTACCACACTAGAAACTGAGGTGTCAATCTTGATTGCTACCTTTTCTGTATCAAGTAACCAGTAAGTCCTGCCTGTTGTACTTCCTAATTGCCTCTCAACTTGGTTCCTGCCTTGTTTTCCTCCAGGATGGTAGAGACTGCAGTCTCCAGTCCCTCGGCCTCTGCAAAGACTTGTGTCTTGTACTTCAGTTTCACCCCCGCCCACCCACCCCCTACAACAAACTTCACTTAATTTCAGAAGGAGCTACATAAAATGCACATATAATCATGTTCATTTCCTGCTTAGAATCCTCCAGTGAATCCCCACCAGGGACAGGATCCCTCTAGCCTCATACCTCGCCACTCCCTACCCTGAACTTCATATGGTAACAATAAAGAACTATGGATAGTTCTCTGAACAAACCAGACTTTCAAACCTCCCATCTATGTCTCAGCCTGTGTTATCCTCTCGACCCCCACACACTATCACCCCCAGCAGCCCACCCAGCTCTTCCTTAAACAGGATTTCTGTATGGCTGATTCTTGGTCATTCTTCAGGAGTACCTCCTTCCAGAATGCCTTTCCTAAACCTCCAAATGGGGTCACCACCCCTTCTCTGAATACCATACAGCTATATGTAGGTGTGTGTATATGTCTCCATCAGATTATTTCTGAGTGGTAAAGGGTTGACACAGCTGCCTCTTCCTTCACAGTACAGATTCCTCAAGGTCAGGGACCTTTGTATCCTCAGTGCTTTGGCACTTAAAGGTTTATGGAATGAACAAAATAAAACTATAGATGGAAACAAGAATAATATGATCACTCAGTTTAAGAGTCTATGGGAGGAATATTTGACAAGCTTAAAAGACAGACACATTTCATGTCTCAGGCTGGGAAAACTATTGCAAAGATGTTGATTTGTAATTTATAGGTCTGTGGACTCAAAAAGATACTCTGAAAACTGATAAAGCGATTCTATAGTTCTTACACAAAAACAAGTAAGCAAAAATAGCTCCAGGAATTCTAAGAATTTACCACAGAGTACAATTCTAAGTGAGGCTGCAGTTATTAAAATTTATTAGCCTCATGATGGCCAAAGAATGAATGGATCACTCAATCAGGGCAGTCTAGAAACAAAACCAAGTACACATGAAAGTCTGGCCTAATAACACCAAATCCGCTGAAAAAATTAACATTATTCCATAAATAGTACTTGGGCAGGTAACTACTTGACTATTTGGGGAAAAAAATGAAGTTAATGCTTCTCTTCATACTTGATACTAAAACAAATTCCAGATAAAATAGTTAAGGGGTGATGTAAAGAAAGAAAGAAGCTACAATAAAACTGAATGAAAGTATGTTTAGCCATGTGACACCTATAGGGGCAAGACTTTTCTAAACATAGTATCAAAAGAACAAACTGCAAAAGAGACTAAAACTATCAGTATAAAAAACTAAAAAAAACTTCTTGCAAAAAAACAAACAAAAAAAATCAAAGACCTAAATGCAGTGTGGAACCTGAACAGAAAAAAACCAAAAAAACAAAAAAAAATTTTGTGGAAAAACTGGTGCAATCAGAATAAAGATCAGAGTTAATAATAATGTACTAATGGCATTTAAAAAATAAGGACTAATGAACATGGTCACGTGAGACATTAACATTAGGGGAAACCGAGGAAGAGTATATGGGAAACTTCTATACTATCTGTGTACTTTTCTGTAAATCTAAAATCATTCCAAAGTAGTCAGTTTATTATTTTAAAAATGAAAAAAAAACGGAAAAAAAGTCTATATAAATATATCCTTAATACATATATAAGTAGTTTGAATAAATGTATGAGAGAGGTACAAAACCTCTATTGAGAAAATGGGGAAGAAGAGAACAATTTATGGAAAAATCTTTCTGGAAAGCAATTTAGATTCAGATAATAAACATTAAAAATATTTATACCCTTTGTTCCAGTAATTCTACCTTTAGTAATTTATCTAAAGCAGAAGATGTCATGATATACACAGAGAATATTAACTGAACATTTATTATGAGAAGCAAAAAAACTGGGAAAAGCCTTTCCATCCAGTAGTAATAGTTAACTAAATCATACCGTATACAAATGATATACAACAGATATAATAATGTAGTTATGTAAAATTTATGTTCTTAAGATTTGATAATGCTTTAATCAAATATTTAATTTTTAAAAGCAGCATTCAAAATTAAATATTCAGTATGATCCTGACAGGAAGAAGAAATACATCAGGATGCTAAAAGTGGTGAGTTATTTCTGAATAGCAGGATTATAGGGTCAGTTTTTTCTCTTTTGAGACGAAGTCTCGCTTATGTTGCCCAGGCTGGAGTGCAGTGGCTGATCTTGGTTCACTGGAACCTCTGCCTCCCAGGTTCAAGTGATTCTCCTGCTTCAGTCTCCCGAGTAGCTGGTATTACAGCGCCTGCCACCAGGCCTGGCTAATTTTTGTATTTTAGCAGAGACGGGGTTTCGCCATGTTGGCCAGGCAGGTCTCAAACTCCTTACTTCATGTGATCCACCCACCTTGGCCTCCCAAAGTGCTGGGATTACAAGTGTGAGCCACCATGCCTGGCCAGTGTCAGTTGTTTTTTTTTTTACTGTCTTGTGTAACTTTAATTTTTCTCTATGGTAAACACATATTATATGTATATCGGAAACTAACAAATATCTAATAACCAGAAACACAAAAACAACCTCGTATCATTTTTGTATTCCTGACGTCTACCAAATAAAATACTCCAGCAACATGAAACATATGTGGTGGGTGAAAACTGGCCTTGACGAGCACACACCCTGCTGGATCCAACCACAGAGGCCCACAGGGCTGGCCCGGGGGTATCTTCTTTAGTATAGTACTAAGGATCTGGAAGCAGAAATTCAGAGCGCACTAATGAATGTGCAAGTGATACTGAGGGTAGACTGGTCATTACTCAAGATGACCTTCCTCTGCTGGGAAAAAAGAGACCCTGTTCACAAAGGATAAGATTCACTGGGTACGAATGAAAACTGACAAAGGGCCGGGCGCGGTGGCTCACATCTGTAATCCCAGCACTTTCGAAGGCTTAGGCGGGCGGGTCATCTGAGGTCAGGAGTTCAACACCTGCTTGACCAACATGATAAAACCCTGTCTCTACTAAAAATACAAAAATTAGCAGGGTATGGTGGTGCATGCCTGTAATTTCAGCTACTTGGGAGGCTGAGGCTGGAGAACTGTTTGACTCCAGGAGGCGGAGGTTGCAGTGAGCCAAGATCACGTCACTGCTCTCCAGCCCGGGTGACAGAGTAAGACCCTGTCTCAAAAAAAAGAAAAAAAAGAAAAAAAAAGTGACAAAGAAGAATAATTTGTACATGGGATAGAGAAGCCCGTATGAGCCTAAAGAAGGGGAAAAAAGACCACAGAAGGGAGGGAAAAAAGTACTTGAAAAAAGTAAGGGTTGGGGGCAGCGTAATTCAGTATGTTACGAGAGGATGGTGTACACATTCCCTTTTAATTAGAAACTCAGTAGGTGCTGTGTCTATCTGGCTACCACACAACTGAAAGGGATTAAATGCATCCTGACTGCTTGTGTCACAGCCCTGGAACGTCTGGGAAGCACCATTCTAAGGCATCATTGGGGATATTGTAAAGGTTATTTCCCTCTGCTCCCTTTATTTTTGGTAAGGTGAGTTACATTCAAGCATTCATCTAAATAACTAAAAAAAGGTTCATGAACTTCATATATTTAATATTCCACCAACTCTAGTATTTGATCAATTTTCTGGTGTAATAAAATTTTGTCAAATATCATACTACTTCAATTTTTTTAAATCTAGTTCTTCTGGCCAGGTGCATTGGCTCACGCCTGTAATTCCAGCACTTTGGGAGGCCGAGGTGGATGGATCACAAGGTTAGGAGTTTGAGACCAGCCTGACCAATATGGTGAAACCTGGTCTCTATTGAAAATACAAGAATTAGCCAGGGTGGTGGCGAGTGCCTGTAATCTCACCTACTTGGCAGGCTGAAGCAGGAGAACTGCTTGAACTCAGGAGACAGAGATTGCAGTGAGCCAAGATTGCGTCACTGCACTCCAGCCTGGGCAACAGAGACTCTGTATCAAAAAATATATATATAGTTTTTCTTCTCAGATTTTGTACTATACATTTTAGACAACACGAGCTTGGGCTTGAAAACTTTTTTAACTTTTAGAATGTCATTTCACCCAGCAACAGGCAGGGGGTGACATGTGAGAAGTATATAACATTTTGTTACCAATTTTGAAAGTGCTGGACTAAGGTAAGTCTCTGCCTTGCATCCTTCTCTCTGTTCCAACTATTACTCTAAACTTAGCAATGCAACCGATTTGACTTTTAATAATGCAATCTTCTCATCACAAAGAAAAACAACAAAATGAAATTTCCATAGTATTGTGAGAAAAAAAAACAGATTATTTTTATTCTTACTGCTTGAATGTGCTGAATCAAATAAAATTTATAGAAAAAAAACACTGACATACCACTCAGCAAAAATCTGGGAAAACTCCAGTGAACTGTTAGCCACAGGGGAGATGAAGTAGAGGGGGACGCTGGAGAGCCCGGCCGAGTCAATGTACTGATACAGGCACTCCAGGAGGTCATAGATCACTCCAGAAGGATAGCAGGGAACCAACACGTTTCCTCCATTCCGGACTGTCAGAGCTGGATGCCAGAGGAGAAAAAAAAACATTGCATCAAAAGGACGGTGTTACAGAGACAGACTATAACTTGTAAGATTTGCATTTGTTTTCCTACTTCTGTTTTCAAGATTCACTCATGTGTCTAATCATCTGCTTCTTTTGAAGAACACACCAAAGCAGGGGATGCTATAGGTGGATACCTATTTTTTCACCATTGTCTAATCTAGGTCCCTGGGAATAGAGTATGTGATTAGAGGTTTGGGTTTTTCCCAGTGTCCGCTGAACTTCAGGACAGAGCCTCCAAGCTCCTTTCTGTTTTAGAGTCTGCTCAAAAATGTTCTGCATTTGTCTCTGTTCAGTCTCTGATCATGGCTGAATGACCTATAAGGAAATAGGCCGGGTTTTTCTGTTTAACGTTTGTCTGCAGGAGTTAGTAGTATTTTCTTTCATTAGCATTTGTCTGCAGGAAAATCCCCTATACTTTAAATACTCAGGCTCATGTAGCTGCTGTAACCTGAGTGCTGGTGGACTTGTTATTTCTAGAGTATGGTGCAGTGGAGAAAATCAACATCGCTAGTCATACTCAAGGGCATGGCTCAAATCCTACCTTTGTTCCAACCCACGGGACCACAATAAAGCTACTATAACCTTCCTTGGCCTCAGTTTCTGCATCAGTTACATGAAAAGAATGAATGGGATCAGTAGTTTTCAAGCTTCACTTTGCGTGAAAAATGCCAGAGAACATGTTGAAAATGCAGCTTTTCCTCTGGGCGTCTCCTTTCCCCAGAGTCTGACTTTCTGATTACTAGGGCTAACGCAGGGCCCGGCCTCCAAATATGCATTTTTAATAAGTAACCCCACTGATCTTAAGACATGTGGACCCCACTTTGGGAGACCGAATTAGGTGTAAGGTTCCTTTAAAGCGTGAAGTTCTTTGACTCTATGATTCTAGGTTATAAACAAACATATATATCAAGACTGTATTTGAGATTATTCCAATTATTTTTCTAAGGTACAAATAAATTACCTTTAAGTTAGTATCAAAGAACAAAAACAGACTAGGTTTATTAGCATGGCTAAGTGAAATTTCAAAGAACAGTGCCATCCATGTGTATTATAAGACAACGACCACTTCTTTTTCCTAGAGCAGAAGCAGTATCACTTAAGATTGCTAGAGGTGAGGGTCTGAGCTCATTAACATCTCTGGTAGCTGTTAGGGACTGAATGTGTGTGTCCCCCACAAGATTCTTATGTTGTAGGCCTAACCCCCACTGTGATGGTATGGAGAGTCAGGGACTTTGGGAAGAAATTAAGTTTAGATGAGGTCACGAGGGTGGAGGCCCCTTGATGGGATTCATGCCCTCATAAGAGGAAGAGAGGCCGGGCACAGTGGCTCACGCCTATAATCCAGCACTTTGGGAGGCCGAGGGAGGTGCATCACAAGGTCAGGAGTTCAAGACCAGCCAGGCCAACATAATGAAACCTGTCTCTAATAAAAATACAAAAATTAGCCGGGCATGGTGGCACACATCTGTAGTCCCAGCTACCCAGGAGGTGGAGGTTGCAGTGAACCAAGATTGTGCCACTGCACTTCAGCCTGGGCGACAGAGTGAGACTCTGTCTCAAAAAAAAATAAGAAGAAGAGGAAGAGACACCAGAACTACCCCTCTTCTCCACATGAGGACACAGCAAGATCGCGGTCACCTGCATCAAGAAACGACCATGCTGGCACCCTGATCTCAGACTTCCCAGTCTCCAGAATTGTGAGACGTTAATGTCTGTGGTATTTTGTTACAGCAGCTCAAACTAAGACAGTAACCAATCTGTTTGTCTAAATGAGAGGCAGAAATTCCAGATTTAGTGACAGTGATAGCCAAAGGAAAATAAATTTCTTCCAGGTAGAAAATGCCCCACAGCTCTCTTAATTTAGTCTTTCCCCAAAAGAAGAAAAAATAAAACCAACCAAATATTAGTGGGGAAAAAATATACCTGTTTGGCTGGGCACAGTGGCTCACGCCTGTAATCCCAGCACTTTGGGAGGCCAAGGTAGGTGGATCACCTGAGGTCAGGAGTTCAAGACCAGCCTGGTCAACGTGGTGAAACCCTGTCTCTACTAAAAATAGAAAAATTAGCCAGGTGTGGTGGCACACACCTGTAGTCTTAGCTACTCAGGAGGCTGAGGCAGGAGAATTGCTTGAATCCAGGAGACGGAGGTTACAATGAGCCAAGATCAGGCCACTGCACTCCAGCCTGGGTGACAGAGCAAGACTCCCTCTCAAAAAAAAAAAAAAATATATATATATATATAAAATATATATAAAACATTATATATTATAAAATATACATATTATATATGTATAAACTGTTCACTGTATCGCTGCTGTGAATTCAAAGTGTAACACTCTTTTCTGTGCTATTATTTGCAAAGATGTACTGCCTCCCTTAAACTTTGACAGCTACTTCTCTGTAAGCACTCCTTCCTTCCCCCATTACTGTCAAGTATTACATTGATTATTGTAAAATAAATGCAAGATAGACCATCCAACGTTAGATGAGAGATGGCTGCACACCTAGGTTGCTGCAGAACTCTCCCACCATGCCATCTGGGTTTGCAGTGGGGATCTGGGTAAGGCCTGTCAGAACAAGAACATCGCTGTTTTTGAGAGAAGCTTGGTCCATGGGCTGAAAAAGAACAGAGAAATATGGTAATTTTAAAAGGAACATTACCTGCAAACAGTGAAGGAATAAGAGAACACAGACACTGTTCTACGTTTAACCCATCATTGAGTTCTCTTGGGTTCTCTAAGGAACAGTCAGTCGGTCCTTAACCACCTAACCATTGGCTGCCTAAGTTGAGTGGGGACTGATGGGAGGAGGCACGAGGGAGCTCTATGGAGGGATGGACAAGTTCTGTATCTTCACTGGGGCAGTGATTATATCATATCAGAATTCAGTTTTGTACATTTAAGATATTTGTGTTTCACCATATATATGTTTTACCTCCGTTAAAACAAGGTATCTTATATTTCTGTAATGCTTTCTTATTTTCTAAATGCTATCTCACATGTCGTCAGTGGTTTTCAAGCTTCATGTGAGTCAGTATCCCCTGGCGGGTGTGCTAAAACATGGATTGCTGGGCCCACTCTCAGAGTTTCAGATTCAGATTGGGGTGGGGCCTGAGAATCTGCATTTTCACATTCCAAGGAGATGCTACCGTTGCTGGCCTGTGGAATCACACTTTGAGAATCACACATTATAGAATCTCATTCTCAAAGAACTCTGAGGCACAGGTAACAAACAAACGCTATGGGAATATGGAAGTTGGGACTCAAAGACGTAAGGAGATTTACACTAAGTCACAGTTGCATAGAAGCGCTTAGAAACCTGGACTGGGAATTAGAAGGTCAAATCTACTCCCAATTCCATGACCGGCCTCATGATCTCAGTCAAGGCTCTGAGCTGGGTTTCCTATAACATGGGGCTATTTCTTGATCCATCTCCCTTAGATGCCTTCTATAAGTCTCATAAGTTAATAACCACGATCTTCTTGTGAACTAGGAAATCCGAGGACACACTAGTACGTGATTCTTAGGATGATGTGTTTTTATTTTTACTCACAACAGCCTGAATTTAATTTTGATTGTTTTCAAAGCATTTCAAAAAATATCACCCTTTCTAAATAAATTAAGATTAAAATAAGAAACCAAAATGAGGGCCCATGGATGGAGAAGCTGGAGAGCTCACAGGAGAGCTTAGAAAGGCTTCCATCTGTAACATATCCTTTCCTCATCTCCACTAAAAATACCCCGTGGATCATCAGAAGAAAAAAGCCAGCAACACAGTTTACTAAGAAGGCTTCTGCCTCTTTTTTCTGTCCCACCCAATTTCGCAATAAATAAAATTCCAAATAAAGCAAAGTCTCAACATCTGTATGGTGGTCTCTGAGTAGCTGTGCCTTCTGAGTATTTTCCTTCCACCTTCTCTTATATATAAGCATGGAAACATAAGCTTCATTACTTTTTAAATAACATAAATTTTGGTCATATGTTATAAGCAGCTTTATATCCTGAAAAACATTTCTTTAATATGGACACAGAAAAAGACCAGTGGTGAAGACAGCTGTATGTGAATAGCTTCTATTTTCTATTTGCACAAGTATATTCCAATGTATGTAAGAGCGTTTTCTCTGCTTGGGCAGAACTCATCTATTTGTACTTCTCCAACAAATACATATGCATCCATTGTTTCCAGAGAAGAGAGGAAAGGAAGTACAGGACAGTGATTCTTAGCAGCAGATGTGTAAGGGGCCTTGGATTGTTTCTCGTGTTCAAGTATCAACTGGAAAGAAACTTGAGTGGTGACAAAGGAACCAAGCGTCAAGGGGTAGCACAGTTAGCTTAGAATGGAGACCATTTTATATGGACCTTGTTAGAATAAGCCAATAATGATCCTGAGGGCTGAAGGGAGACGAAGGACTTTAGAGGACCCAGGAACCTTCTGAAATGGTATATACAATTCTGTGTACACTTTTGTTTTTTTGAGACAGTTCCGTTGCCTAGACTAGAGTATAGTGGTGCCATCTTGGCTCACTGCAACAGAGTGGTTCTGCTGCCTCAGCCTGTCGAGCATCTGGGATTACAGGTGCTCACCACCAAGCCTGACTAATTTTTGCATTTTTAGTAGAGACAAGTTTTCACCATGTTGGCCAGGCTGGTTTTGTATTCCTGGCTTCAAGTGATCTGCCTGCCTTGGCCTCCCAGAGTGCTGGAATTATGACTATAACGAGCCACCACGCCCAGACTCTGTGTATACTTTTCCATAAATGTAACTGAGTGGTGAAATGGTGCCATGACCCCCAAAAGATTAAGAACTACCGATCCACATTTGAGCTCAGACATTTGATGCTGCAGTGAGCTATGTTCATTCACACCATTGTACTTTAGCCTGGGCAGCAGTGCAAGACTCTCTCCCTCTCAAACAAAACAAAAGAACCACTGATCTAGATAAAAACATATAACACAGAGCAAACTCTGAAAACATGACCTCTTAACCTTAGCCATCAGCATCTTCTTCCTTTGAAAAGTGAATGACCACCAACAAACAAACAGAGGCAGTGCTGCAGTACAAATGTCACTGAGTTGGAACCGTTGTAAGATACCTCATGATCAAGTCAGCCTGGATGTTGGTAATTTTAGCCCTTAACTCAGAGACATTTCTCCTTGATTCCCAGGGCTACTGCAAAGAAGTAGGCTTAAAAGGCTTTTAGTGACACTCTCCAAACCAAGCTGATGCCTTAAACATCTCCATTTCACCATTAAAGGGCAAATGTATAGATTACTGGTGTCAATGACCACTTACCGAGTGCTGCAAACGGGATCATTTTGTTCAAACACACACACAAAGAAAAATCCATCTTGTCCAAGTACCAACTAAAAATACCTTATAAAGTTGACAGTTACAAACAACCCATTTTTCTTCTTGGTCACTTTGCAAGCTGGGGACCCCTGGCCAGTGACGCCTCACCTGGGCCTCATTCCACCACATCGGTGTGCCCCAGCTTATCTGTTATTGCTTGTACCTGTGTTCAGTGGTTCCCGAGCTCTTGTACAGCATCCAAGAAGAATGAGACTACACCGAACATTGAAGGGTGAGGAGGGCAAAGAAGAATTTTATTGAGCGACAGAACAGCTATCAGCAGAGAGGGGATGTGGGGGGTGGTCCCCTGCCCCTGCAGTCCCGTGGTTCTCTTCCTCTTATTCACTAGTTCTGGGGTTTTTACATGCAGAGGATGGGGCATGCGTGCTGACTGGTTTGTGAGTATCCAAAAAAGGTTAAAGCAAAGACACCACTAAAACGTGGATACCACAGTATAGAAAACCAATTAAGAAAGGGCAGGTATATGTAAAATAGGCGAAGGGTGGGGATCAATCAGGTGAAAGTGCACCAAACAGGAAGACAAGTTCTCAATCTGGTCCAAAGATTTAACTTGTAGCTTGGCTTTCAGGCTTGAAACTGTCTTCCACTTGGAGGTGGGGTTTCACTGGGTACCCATCCTGTCTGCCCAGGCATTTGGCTGCCTCCTGTTGCTATCACAAACCTGAGGAATAATATTTTGATAAACCCCAAGCCTAAGAGGGCTGTGGCCACGGTGTCAGGCCTCTGATGCTCCATTTGGAGTGAACGCATGGCACAAGGCATGAGAAGAAGAAGACCTGGTCCCTAGAAGCATATAATCCAGTTGAAGAAAACATTTATGCGTAATTCTTAAAAAAGGATTTTTCAAAAAGCCACAGAAAGTACGATGCAAATTTTAAGAGTTTGCACTGAGTATACAGATGCCAAGAGGAATGCACACTAGCAAGCTGCACCAGGCCAGGCGAGGTCAGTAATGCATGGCTTTTTGCCAGATGATGTTTCGCTCCAGTTCTCTTTTCTTCCTTGGCTAAGGAACTTAAGACTCAGTTTCAACACCCTGGGTCACTCACTACCTTTGGAACATCTTCTGGACATCTCTCCCTTCCCCTATACCAAGCTGTCCCTTTAACATGTGCCCTGGGGCATCTAGTACTTTCCATCTCAGCACGGATCACTCCAAACTGAAAGTACTATTTACCTGTCTGTGTCCCCACGGGACTCTGAAGCTTTGTTTCCCCATTGCCTAGCAAAATGCCTGGCAGACAGCATTTACTACACAAACATTTGCTGAATAGACGAATACATAAAAACAACATGGTCTGGTAGGAAACATGAGAATTTTATACCAGGAGAGAGCGCAGTGGGAGCCAGGAAGGTGAGAGGAAGCTTTGCCCATGGCAGGAGGGGCGGAGGACACGGGCAGGGGAAGGCAGAGTGCAGACGCCAAATGAATCTACTTGGCCAGGATGGAGAGTGTACTTTGGGCCAGAGAAAGGAATTGGGTAAAAACAATGCAACCGGTAAGGGGCCAAAAATGTCGGATCATGCCCACTGACAGAGCGGGCAGTGAGGAGCCAAGAGTCTGAAGCAGCAAATGACATTCTGGTAACAGCAATTAGGAGATTTCACTGAAGGAGGTCAGTGAGAGCAGACAGAAAACATTTTTAAGGCCCTGGTAGCAGTCCAGACACAGACAAACAAATTATAACGTCATGGCAGGTGAGGAGATGGAAGCAGAAGATCCGTTCAACTGATCACCTGCACCGTGGAGAAAAGTTTTGTATGTACACACCCTCTCTCCCATTAAAATTCTGTAAATTTCATGTTTCTTCTATAGCCTCGCATACTCTGTTCACACAAGTAGGGGTTTAGGAATATCACTAACTACATGAGGTAATGAATGAACAACTAAACAAATGCACATAAATGGTATACATTATTTCTGAGAGAAGGAAATATTTTGCAGAGAGAAGCTGTACAGCTAGATAACACAAACAAGATAGCAGGCGTGGAAGGAAACAGGTGGAGGGCCAGCAAATTGTCCAGTCTCCCGCTCCTTGCTTCTTGAGACCGACCTCCAACTGATCCATGGACTATTAGCAGCTCAGCTTCCCTGCTGCCCTTGCCGCCGAATATATTAGGCTTAGCTTTTACTGTAGAGCTTCCAGATCAGAGCACAGTATCGCAGAGACAGCAAAACATTTGGGGAAATTCAGGGGGAAGAAAACAACACAAAAAACAAAACAAACCTACCCAGTAACTGCCTTAGTTCTTAAAAATTTGACTCACCTGGGCATGGTGGCTCATGCCTGTAATTGCAGAGCTTCGGGATGCTGAGGCAGGTGGATCACTTGAGCCCAGAGTTCAAAATCAGCCTGGGCAACATGGCAAAACCCCAACTCCACAAAAACCACAAAATAATTGGCCTGGCATGGTGGTGTCCGCCTATACTTTAGTTACTGAGAAGGCTGAGATGGGAGAATCTCTTAAGCCCGGAGGCAGAAGCTGCAGTGAGCTGAGATCCCGCCCCTGCACTCCAGCCTGAGTGACAGAGGACTCTGTGTCAAAACAAATAAACAAACAAAAGAAACAAAAAAACAAAACAAAAACTTGATTCAAGAAATCTAAATTTAAGATTATCTTCTTTAGATTTAAGAGAAGAAACTACATCTATTACTGCCACAGTCTTTGTTTATTTATTTATTTATTTGTTTTTGAGACAATCTTGCTCTACTGCTCAGACTGGAGTGCAATGGTGTGATCTCAGTTCACTGCAGCCTCAACCTCCTTGGGCTCAACTGAGACTTCCAACTCAGCTACCCAAGTAGTTGGGACCACAGGCACGTGCCACCATGGCCAGCTAATTTCTTTATTTTTTGTAGAGACGAAGTTTTGCCATGTTGCCCAGGCTGGTCTCGAACTCCTGGGCTCAAGTGATTCTCCTGTCTCGACCTCCAAAAGTGCTGGGATTAGAAGTGTGAGCCACCAGGCCCAACCAGCGCCAGAGTCTTTAAGACCCCAAGAAAATGAGCCAATAGGAGCATTCTCCTAACCTTCAAAAGGAAAACGATCACGAAGTACAGGGGCAGGAAATGGGCCAGCTCTAGGAGACCTTCTCATAAGCCAACCACCACCTTCCACCCCCATGGATAAGAACGAATTCCCACAGTGAAGAATAAAACATCATAAGCTCAGGGAATGACTGGGTGGAAAAGGCCAATTCATTTTATTTCATTTCTTAAACATACTCTTTCCAAAACTCTATGCCAGGGATTCTTAACCTGATGAATAACAATGGGCTTCTGAGGACTCCATAAACTCAGGGTATCCAGAAATAAAAAGCGAAGTCTGCATCAATGTACATATATGTTTTATGACATTCTTTGGAGTAGTTTTCATCAAATTCTTACTATCAGGATTTTAGGTAAAGACCCAGAAAATGTTAAGAACCACTGCTCTAAGGCAGATATCCCCCTGTGGAGCCCCTGCTTTCAAATCATCTGTCCTCTCCTCCTCCCTCATAGCCCCAGGTGCCTTAGAAACCAGAGAACCACATGTCTTAGCTTCAAGGCCAAAAGTTACATGGGAAGGAAATAACCCACTGACTGGCTGTGTTTCATTTTCCAAATTTATTCCAGGCCAGAAACCAAAGTGTTGGAGAGTCTTCAAGGCCTTCAGGTGAGAGCTAAAGGGGCAGGATGAATACTTTTCCAGGTCTCTTTTGTGGTCAGCAGGATGAGAAAACATCAAAACAGTAAACACACTAAACCTAAACACAAATGAAAACATACGGGCAAGAGTAAGAATAAAATACTCTACCATGCCCTACAATTTTCCATACTTCAAATCTTGGCCTTATAAGAACATCAGTATCACATACTATTATAAACTAAAAAGGCCAGGCAAGGTGGTGGCTCATGCCTGTAATCCCAGCACCTTGGGAGGCTGTGGTGGGTGAATCACTTGAACCCATGAGTTTGCGAACAGCCTGGGCAACAGAATGAGACTATCTCAAAAGAAAAATAAATAATATAACTAAGCCCTTATGTCCAGGTATATGTAGCTTTTGCTATACTATGCTGGGGAATTTCACATCTAAAACTCGTGTATCCCTGAAGCAAGGCAGAATAGCCAAGAAGCTATTGAAATAACAGGACTATAACACTGCCTTTTCAAACCAACAGAATACAAAAGGTAGTATTCAAATACAGGTTCACAAGCCACAAGCAAATCCATTAATTTGATTTCCAGGGCCAGAAAAGCCGTGGCTCCAATAATCAGAAGTGCTTGCCAGTTCCTACCAAGACATTCATGGGATCTTACCAACAGGGGCTGGTTGTTGCGTTCTATCAGTATTAGCACTTTTCATCTGGGCCCTGGGCCCTCCTTCTGGGCAGATTGTACAACTGTTTGAAATAAGATTTTTTTCAGGAAAAAAAACTTTGAAACCATTAAATGTCTAACAGTGAGAAAGAGTTAAACATTTCATGGTACAGCCACATGACAGACCACCAGGCAGATATCAAATGTCATGTGGTAGAATCCACAATGAGCTAAGGAAGTTCACTCTACAGTTCATCAGGAAGAGCAGAAAAGCAGGCTGCAAGTAGTCAGCTCTCAATGTTAGGATTCGCACAATTTTTATTTCTCTGAGATTTTTGTATTTTCCAAAATTACTACAATAAATACAAACAAAAAATTTCTAACCATAAATAGAAGAAAATAATATTATTTCAAAATAAGGCATCTATTATGGCTCCCAACAAGACCACACATGGGCATGAGCTGCTGGCATGCTCCCAGAATCTATTTTTATGTTTATTTATTTATTTAGAGACAGGGTCTCACTCTGTTGCCCAGGCTAGGGCACACTGGTGCACTCACAGCTCACTGCAGCCTAACCTCCCTGACTCAAATGATCTTCCCACCTCAGCATCTCAAGTAGCTGGGACCACAGGCGTGTGCCACCCAGCCTCTTTCTTGATTTTTTGTAGAGATGGGATCCCACTGTGTTGCCCAAGCTGTTTTCAAACACTCCTGAGCTCAAGCAATCTGCCCACCTTGGCCTCCCAAGGTGCTGGGATTATAGGCATGAGCCACTGTGCTCTGCCACAGTCCCAGAATGTAAACTGAGAGGACAGAGGTGCTCAGAAGGAGAGCTGACAAATTTGAGAAACTAAACCAAAATTGGAATAAATTCCTGGGGAAACTGAGGGTCTTGGAATGAGGACAAAATGGCAGGCAAACGCCTCTACTTCGGGTGGAGGAGAGATTAGGAAAAAAACCCTTTTTCCTTTTTTCTTTCCTCCATATTACAGTTGGCAGATTGTGGCCGGTTCCAGCCTCCTGTGAGGATGAAAATGCCAGAACAGCAGGATGGAGGTTCACAGACCACCCCGCCACTCCTTGCCTGTTCCCTCACACCACAAGGGCAAAATGGTGACAAGTCAGGGAGATACATTCAGGAGAAACAGTGTCTGAAGCAGAGGCATGAGAGGAGGGTCCCTATGGTTGAAGTAAGAAGAGCTCACAGAGAATCAAACAAGACCGCTAAGGAAAGCAGCATCTACTACACATGGTGAGCTGAAACCTGTCCTTACAGGGAGGATTAGTGAACCAGACAGAGTAGGAATGTATGTATTAAAATGTCCCCAAAAATACACACAGGGAGATTAAAATTAGCAAGTATAAAGAGAAACAACCAGAAATACTGTGAACAAAAGTATAATTGTGGAAATGAAGAGTTCAATACGTAGGCTGAGGAGCAAGAATGCATTCAGGAGCTGGAAGATTTTTTTTCAGAGGTTTCATGAAGTAGACAGTAAATACACAAGGAAAGAGATGTGTCAGGATCTATATACTAGAATTTCCGTAAAAAGAAAACCGGGAGTAAGTAATTTAAGAAATGACTAAGAATTTTTTTAAGTTAAAGGAGACTGGAAGACCTCACAGATACCACACTAACAGGAAAAACACACACTGAAGAGAAATCACTGTAAAACTTACAAATATTAATGTGAAAATTCTAAAAGCAGATATCCCATATAATGGAACATCAATCTAAACGACATCAGAGTTCTTAATGACAAGGGATATAAGTGGAAAATGAAGTTGTATTTCCAAAGCCTTATCATGTCAAAGTTTTTTGCCTTCAATTTTTAATCCATCCAAGCTACCATTTAAATGTGAGAAAAATAATTAAAGATATTCTTAGTAATTCAAGGCCAAAAGCTTACCACTTCAAGACCCCCTAGATTCCCATTCCTCAAGCATTCCTGGAAAAAGCAAAGTCAGTCTAGCAGGATGTTATGAGATCCTGCATGTGGAAACTAAGGTTGAAAAACTTATAATGTATCTCAATGAAGATCACGGCTGTTGCAATAAGGAATATATTCACCATCCTATGTATATTCTAAATGACCCAGAACTAAAATTCTAGATGGTTTCATCATTGTGGGCATGGGGTATGGTGTGCAAAGGAAGGGAGAAAGATGGGGGAGGCAAGAGGACAGTGTGGCTTTGCAAGGAAAGATACAGATACTGATAGTAACAGAAAAAATAAACCAAGAGGCTGGGTGTAGTGGCGCACAACTGTAATCTCAGCATTTTGGGAGGCCGAGGCAGGCAGACCACAAGGTCAAGAGATGGAGACCATCCTGGTCAACATGGTGAAACCCCATCTCTACTAAAAATACACAAATTAGCTGGGCGTGGTGGCGCGCACCTGTAGTCTCAGCTACTTAGGAGGCTGAGGCAGGAGAATCGCTTGAACCTGGGAGGCGGAGGTTGCAGTGAGCCGAGATCATGCCACTGCATTCCAGCCTGGTGACAGAGCGAAACTCTGTCTCAAAGAAAAAAAAAACTCAGAAGAATAAAAATAAAATGTAAATTTTCAGGCACACAGAAGGAAATTTACCCTTCTAAAAGAAGGCAAAAAAGGACTGGGGAAAGAATGAACTAAAAACATGAAAGAAGACAGCAGAACTACAACAGTCATCACAAGAAACATAAACAGGCTCACCAACCAAGAGACACTAGATTTAAAAAAATCCTGGCCAAGCACAGTGGCTCATGCCTGTAATCCCAGCACTTTGGGAAGCCAAAGGTAGATGGATCACTTGAGCCCAGGAGTTTGAGACAAGCACGGGCAATATAGGGAGACCCTGTCTCTACATGGTGGCATGTGCCCGTAGTCCCAGCTACTTGGGAGGCTAAGGTGGGAGGACTGCTTGAACCCTAAAGGCAGAGGCTGCAGTGAGCCGAGACTGTGCCACTGTACTCTAGCCCGAGTGACAGAGCCAGACCTTGCCTTAAAAAAAAAAAAAAAAAAGAAAAAGAAAAAGAAAAAAAAAAACCAGGCACCTATGAAATGAGAAAAAGTCTCTTGGCTTTTAATGCAGTTTTTATAGAAAAAAAAAGAAAGCATTGAAGGATCCTGATAAAAAAGAATAACTGATCAATAAAATACAATGATCATGAATATACGGACTCCTGAGTATACAGCTTATAAATATGAGAAGTAAAAACTGGTAAAACTACAGTGAGAAATAGGTAAATCAACTAGTAACACACTCTTTTCAGCAATCAGTAGCTAAGCAAAGATAGAAGACTTGAATGACGCAAAAACTCAAATACATAAAGAAAAATTTTACCCAACAGTGAATACACATTCTTTTTCAAGACACGTAGAACATTTACAAAAATAGATTGTGCTTCAAAGGAAGCCTAATCAAATTTCAGTCCATCAGGATATGTTTATTATAATGCAACAGATTAGAATCCTGAAACATATCCTTAAAAAAACTTCCTCTAATCCTATGTCTAATCAGACTGGATGGACTGGAAACAAACAATTAAACTGTAAAATAACCTTTGGTTATTGAAATAACGAACATTATAAAGAATATTATGATATACTTAGAGATGAATGACAAAGCACTGCATATAAAAAATGTAACAGAGTAAAATTATACTAAGATAGAAACCGGTTGCTTTAAATACATTTATGGAAAAGCAAAGACTGAAACACACTTGGTAAGTATTAAAATAAACAGAGTAAATCCGAAGAAAGGAAGGAAGAAAGGAAATAAAGGGCAGAACAGAGGATGCAAATACAACCAAAACAATTAAAACCAAAAACTTATTTTTTGTATAAAATCAATAATACAGACAAACCTCTGGCAAGTCTGATCAAGATGATGAAAATAAACTTTAGAAGGAAAATAGACTTATACAAAAAGGTTAAACAAATAAAACAGGATTATAAATAGCTTTATGCCTATGATTTAGAAAACCTAGGCAAAAAGGACAAATCTCTGCCAAAATTCTGGCACTATTTTGGCCCAGAAAATATAGTTCAATAACAGTAATCCAGATCCAGACAGTTTTATGGAACATTTGACCAAGCTTTCAGGAAAAGATAATCCCTATCTCATATTTTTTTTTCTGACATTAGAAAAAGAAGGAGAGGCTCCCAAATCACTTTATGAGACTAACACAACTTAGTTTCCAACAAATAAAGATAGAAGAAAATAAAACATAGGCTCATTTTTCACCTATGACTATAGACTATAAACTTCAATGAAATACTCACCAACTGATTCCTGGATAGTATTTTAAAAAGAATAGATTGTAATCAAGCAAGATTTATCCCAGGAATACAGGATGGTTAAATGTGAGAAAAGCCAACACTACAATCTGCTACATTCATGGTCTCAAAGGAGAAAAATCAAAGTTGATCTCACATGCTCAAAAGCATCTGATAAGGTTTAACACTTATGTCTGACTTTTAAAAAAAATCAGAAAGTTGGGAATAAAGGAGACCCTCCTTGACTTGACAAATAAAAATGATGCAGTAAGAATGACGTTTAACGAATAAACTGCAAAAGCTTTCCTTTTAGTCTTATACAAGATGACGATGTCCACTGTCATCACTGCTGTGCAACACAGTATAAGAGGGCTCAGTCACAAGATGAGAAAAAGGAATAAAAAATATAAAGATTAGAAGAGAGGTGAGAAAAGTGTTACTTCTTTGGAAGATAGTATCACAGATAAATATTAGAATTAAGAGAATTCAGCATGGTTGCTAAATCTCAAATCAATTAAAAAATTGATTATAAAAAATATAAAATCAATTAAAAAAATACTGAGACCCCCATGCTCAGTAAAGGCTAGCTCTCTTCCTCTCTATTTGGGAGGCTACACTTTTTGGCCTCAACTTTCCTTAAACGCAACCATTCTTGCATAATACTATTCTTCTTCCTTTCACTGTCTGTTGGTAAAAGTTCCCTATGGTGTAGTCTTTGGCTCTCAGCCCTTTAGATTTCTTTCTTTTTTTTTTTTTTTTTGAGATGGAGTCTCTCTCTGTCGCCCAGGCTGGAGTGCAATGTCGTGATCTTGGCTCACTCTAACTTCCACCTCTCGGGTTCAAGCAATTCTCCTGCCTCAGCCTCCCAAGTAGCTGGGATTACAGGTGCATACCACTACGCCTGGCTCTTTTTGTATTTTTAGTAGAGACAGGGTTTCACCATGTTGGCCAGGCGGGTCTTGAACTCCTGCCCTCCAGATCTGCCTGCCCTGGCCTCCCAAAGTGCTGCGATTATAGGCGTGAGCCACCACACCCGGCCTATTTAGATTTTAAAACTGTGACAACCCTCCAGCTTGTCTCCAGACTTGCCTTCACAACCGAGTTCTAGCCCAATATTTCCATCTGTCTAATGTTCTCCCAAATTCACCTTCATGAAACCCACTACCCTTTTCTGCAACAAATGGCCCTCTGCCAGCTCTTCCTTGTTAACTGGATTAGTGGTCATTAACAGCATCCTCAAAGTCTTGCAGACATGAGATCTCTAACTTTTATTCTTTCTTTTCTGAAGACAGTGGGAATTCAACAAATGTTTCCTGAATTAAAGACCCCCCCAATGTTTTATTTAACTCTTTTCTCCATTCTTACTGCCCCTGGCTTAATCCAGATCCTTATTTCCCTATGTTTATCAGGATTCTACAGCAGCCTGTGATATTATTCCTAGTTAGTAGGGATTCCACTCAAGTAGACCAGGAACTAGCAAACTTTGCCGTAACATTTAAAGTAGAATTCTGCCACTATAATGCTTTTTTTTTTTGGAGACAGGTTCTTGCTCTGTTGCCCCGGCTAGAGTGCAATGACACAAACATGGCTCACTGTAGCCTCAACCTCCTGGGCCCAAGTTTTCCTCATGTCTCAGTCTCCGGAACAGCTGGGACCAGAGGCACACGCCACTACACCTGGCTAATTGTTTTGTTTTGTTTTTTAACTTTTTGTAGAGATGGGACCTTGCTATGTTGCCCAGGCTGGTCTTGAATTCCTGGGCTCAAGCAGTCATCTTGCCTTGGCCTCCCAAAATGCTGTGATTACAGGCATAAGCCACCATGTGCATACTGAGCCATAAACAATCCATAAACAAATGGGCATGGCTGTACTTAAACAAAATATTATATGCTAAAACAGGTGGCATGCCACATGTAGCGCCTAGGCCATAATTTGCTAACATCTGCATTAAAATATCAAGTTTTTCAAACCAAGACTTTTCTCATCCCTGCTAATTCAATACAGAATCCAATTACGTGGATAGAGATAAATCTATTTTTTTCTTTTTTACGTAAAACACAGGTTGCCAGTTAGAAGTTAAAATTAATTACTTAAGTATGTTGCTCATTACTTTCAAGACCTTATTTTCCCTTTAAATTTATAGACCTTGTAAGAATAATTTACTGGAAATGACATCAATAGTACTGTAAACGCTTTGAACTAAATAGGACAAACTGGAAGAGCTGGCAGCCAAGTCATCTTTCTGTCTTTTATGGAAGAACTGAGGGAATGATAGAAGCTGCCAATAAAAAATTCTGATTCAATGAAGCAGATGATGGTGACATTGATGGGCTTTTGATTTCAATAAGCAGGAAGGGCCCAGAATTCCGTTAGATGCAGGAAAAAATAGCAGTGTCCCCTCTAGACCTTGAGATGAAACTTGCTTATAAAAGAAGGTAGAAAGAAATAATGCAGAATGGCATCTCAGAACATCCTACTGTTCCCAACTAGAGCACAGCGTGCTTCTCCCTGTATTAAAATGGGGTCTGCTAGTTACTGACTTAGCCATTCCATAATGTGTATATGTATCAAGACATCATGCATACCACAAATATACACAATTTTTATTTGTAATTGAAAAATGAATTGTTTCTTCCTTTCCTTGCCAATAGTGCTCCCATGTTTGAGGAACATGGTTAATGTTCCTCAAAACCACCGGACTTTGTGTAACAAGCATGGTTAGCACCAACCTCACAGAGTGACACGGTACAAGAAGGGCAAGGATGATCTGTATGCAGAGGGAAAGCGCCTGAATGGCAGGAAGGAGTGGCTATGAATGCAGACCAAGACAAACTGGAAAAAGGCTAAAACTACAAACGAGATTATGCTAAGGCTGAAGTATTGGGCCCAACTGCAGAGATCTAAGAGAAGGCTGGCTACTAAGAGATGCAAGCATTTTTAACGTGGAAGGGATGAAAGGAGGAAAGGCCAAGTGATACAGTTCTTAGCTTCATCTTTGGTTTTATTATGAAGGCAGTAAAAATTTGAGGTTATGTTAAAAAATAAATAATAGGCCAGGTGTGGTGGCTGTAGTACTAGCTACTTGGGAGGATTGCTTGAGCCCAGGAGTTTGAGATTCCAGTGAGCTATGACTGCACCACTGAACTCCAGTCTGGGTGACAGAACAAGATCTTCTCTCTCTCTATGTAAACAGATATAGGTAGATAAATAAATAGAATATGGACTTCCACAAGTTACTTAATATATCTATATACCCACTCAACAGTTAATTAAAGTCTTCTATTCCCTTTTACAAACAGAAACAACCAACATTCAGGAAACGAACAGTAACTTATTTATAAATGCTTAAAGGAGTATCACACTCATAAGCATGTTTATATGTACTAGGCTTCTTCTCAAATATGACTTCAATGAATAACTTAAAATCTTCCAACAGTTTCCCTCTCCACATTAAAATAAAACAAAAATTCCTCCCCACAGCCTGCTAGCACTTACATGACATGGTATCTGCCACTCTCTTGACCTTACTGCTGACCTCCATGCTGCAGCCACAATGGCCTTCTCTGTCCTCAAACATGCCCAGCTTGTTCTTGCTTTAGGGGCCCTTCACTGGCCATCCATTTGTAATACAAACACTCACAGCTACACATGGCTAATTTCTCTGTTTTTCTTTTTTCTTTCTCTCTTTTTTTTCTTTTTTCTGTGATGGAGTCTCCCTCTGTCACCCAGGCCGGGTGCAGTGGCCCAATCTTGGTTCATGCAACCTCTGTCTCCCAAGTTCAAGCGATTCTCCTGCCTCAGCCTCCCAAGTAGCTGGGATTACAGGTACACATCATCACACCCAACTATTTTTCTTATTTATAGTAGAGACAGGGTTTCACCATGTTGGCCAGGTTGGTCTTGACTCCTGACTTAAAGTGATCGACTTGTCTCGGCCTCCCAAAGTATTGGGATTACGGGCATGAGCCACCATGCCCGGCCTTTTTTGTTTTTCCTTGGGGCAGAATCTCACTCTGTCACCCAGACTGGAGTGCAGTGGTGCAATCTCAGCTGACTTCAGCCTTTGCCTCCCAGGCTCAAGTGATCCTTCTGTCTTAGCTCCCGAATAGCTAGGCCCACAGTGTGTGCCACCATACCCAGCTAGTTTTTGTATTTTTTGTAGAGACAGGGTTTCACCATACTGCCCAGGCTGGTCTTGAACTCCTAGGCACAAGCAATTCTCCCACTTTGGCTTCTCAAAGTGCTGGGATTACAGGTGTGAGCCGCCGCTGACATGGCTTATTTCTCCAGGTCTCAGTTCACTTGAGATTTTCCCACTGGCTTTCCTGGGCACCCAATCTAAACCAGTGTCTATCACTCTGAAAATCACCCTGCTTTACTGTTTTCAGTACTCATATCACAATCGGAAATTACCACGCACTTTGTTTACTTCCTGTACACCATCCTCTCCCCAACATCATCAACTCCCCTACAACATAAGATCCATGAGCAGGAGCTCCCCAATACCCACATGCATATATAACACTTGACACTTGGCCTTTGGGAAGAATTTTAAATAGTTAATATTTGCTGAGTAAATGCATAACCATCTATGTCCCACATCAGGCTATGGTCTTAGGAAGAACTGGGGGATTTCAGAATCCTAGGAGTGACCCTCAAGGTAGCAGGACTATTTCAGAGAAACCTGTAGGTCAAAATCCTGGGACTTGAATAGTCTACCTTGGCTAGAGAGTATCTGAAGAAAACCAATTTGGGAATTTTAAAATGGCTGATGGCACACTGGATACATTCTGAATTTGAGTTAAGAAACTAAAAAGCTGAGTTGCTAGAAGAGAATTTAGAACTACCTGGGGATGTGTGGTAAGCAAGGAGGATCCAGAGACGTAAGACACCTTCTCATAATGAGACTGGATTATCCAGTTGGAGCTCCCAAGGGCATAGCCTGAGCTCAGAGGAGTCACCTGGACTGCACCAAAAAGCTCCTAAAATAGAAACACAGTAAGAACACACAATGAACTTACAGTGACAGTCACACCAAGTAATTCTGCAGAGAAAAACAACATAAATATCCTCAGTTTAAAAAAAAAGATATTTTAAAGTAAGCCAGAGACTGGGCACAATGGCTCACGCCTGTAATCCCAGCACTTTGGGAGGCTGAGGCTGGTGGATTTCATGAGCCCAGGAGTTCAAGACCAGCCTGGCAACATGGTGAAAACCCATCTCTACAAAAAAATACAAAAATTAGCTGGGTATGGTGGCGCATGCCTGTAGTCCCAGCTAAGTGGGTGGCTGAGGCAGGAGGATCACTTGAGCCCGGGAAGTTGAAGTTGCAGTGAGCCGTGTTTGTACCACTGCACTCGAGCATGTGAGACAAAGTGGGACCCTGTCTCAATCAATAAAGTAAACCAGAAAGTTTTAAGGAAAACAGAAAGATGATGGAGATCAACTGGCAGAAAAAGAAAGCAATCCTATAATCTTTACTTGTCACCTGAAGCCTCAGCCCTCTTCCATGTCCCCAGGCACTCAAGGTTCACATATTAAAAGGGAGAGATAAAATATTACTAAACAGACCAAAGACTCACAAGCTTTGGCTTTCCTTTTTCATTTTCAGTTAGGTGTTAGGCCCTTGCTCTTCTGTACTGAGTAGTTGTGGGCACAGGCTGACAAGAAGAAATGGGAAGGCTTATCAAATTTAGGTCAGAGCTAAAAAGTCATACTTGGCAAACTCTTCTCTTTTCCTGTTTCACCCATCCAAAATCTATTAAGTAGTGTTCACTGTTCTAATGTGAACAGGATGAGATGCCTTTCTCCTGATTCCCTGCATGCTGGCCCATCGAATGCTGGCCAGTGATGGAGATGGGAGTGTGGGGAAAGAGCACTAATAAAATCCTGAGCAGAATGGAGGAAAGAACAGAGGCTCTGGATCCTCAGCAATGGAACTGTTTTAAAAAGGTAACTATAGGATTCTTCCAAACAACAACAATATAAATTCATGAATGACTGAAACATAATATGGACACTCACAATTTTCTGAGAATATCCCACCAGCTGGATTTTACTAAGGGCAGAGTTCACCTCTTGCATAGTATAGCATCTTCTCCAGGTTGACACTTCCACAGCATCCTTGAGAGGAGAAGGTAACAGCCTGTAAATAAATCACAACGTCAGCTACCAGGTGAACACTTCTTCATGTTCTACAGCACTCCTTTCTAGTAATTTGTCCACTTGATCCAAAGGGTTTAATTTACTGGCATATAATGGTTCACAGGATTCCTTTATGATCATTAAAAAAAAAATAGAGACATGGTCTTGCTCTGTTGCCTAACACATGTCAACAGAAAAATGTTTTATCATTTGCTCTAAAAGAATCAGGAGGAGAACTGAAGAGTAACTTCCCTGACATTCACTGTACAATATAGGTCCAAGCACTGGAGTGAAATAAATGCATGCCATTAGCCTCTCCTCTCTCTCCTGAAACAACACTGAACAATAGTAGAGGGCTATAAACACACACACACACACACACACACACACACTCTCTCTCTCACTCTCGCGCGCGCACACACACACACACACACCCATTTAAGACAAAGAGAATGAGAGAAGAGACAATAGCAAGGCATTTTAGAAAGCAGAAGGACAAATGTAACTGACTTAGTAGATCCAGGAAAGTTCAATGGAAATGTTTAACTTCTACTGCAGAACCCACACAAAGTATGGCAACTGAAAATAACCCGCACATCTGGAATTTTAATCAACCTAAAAACAAGAGGAACTGTTGAAGAAAGAGATGAGATACTTAAAACCTTCCAGATCTCCTCACTCCTTCCATATAGCTCAGCAGCTGTCCCTTCTCCTCTCAGGCATGTTACCAGAGGTTGTTCTCTGGAGGGAGTAAAAATGAAAGTCTGGACTAGAGGAAACCATTAACTGAGGCAGCCTTCCTAAACAAAAATTCATATACTGAGAGGAACAATGTTTATATGCCTGCCACAGCACTATGAGTAAGCTTATACCCTCCATGGTAGGGGGCTGGAAGAATCCTCTCTGAAGAATCTAATCAGCCTCAAAGAAAAAAAAATTAATAAAAATATTCTAACAGGGGGTTCCACAAGAAACAGCTCAACCAGATTACTTTATGGTAAAGTCTGAAACTGAACAAGCCCTACTCATGGCACACAGACTTTTCTAATTAGTTTTTTTTATTGTCCAACTCTTAAACATGAGCCAGTAGCCAAGGACTATGATAAACCTGAGAAAAGCCTCTAAAATAATAAAGGCCTCAAATAAGGGCAGAGGAGCAGGCAGGGAAATTGGAAGAAATCAATTAGACAAGTAGAAGAAAACTTTAAAAACAGCTTGTCCTTCCTATCCTTAGAAAAATAAGATAGTACAGCTACAAAATGAGAAGAGACTGCTACAGAAAAAGATTAAGAGAATCAAAAGAGCTGTTAGAAATTAAAAATACGTCATATAGAGTGAAAGCACGCCAACAAAATATCAGAATTTCAAAATAAGCTAAAAAGATTGAAAAATTACACAAACACAAATGAGGCACATACATGAAAAACCAGCAAAGCTTATAAATGGGGTGACAGAACTCCATGAAGAATTAGAAGGAAAACAGCACTTTGGAAATGAAGACTAAACTACATGTTGAACATCTCAAATCTGAAAACCTGAAACTAAAAATCTCTAAAATCTGCAACTTTCTGACTGCAAAAGTAATGCTCAAAGGAAATGCTCATTGGAGTACTTTGGATTTCAGATTTGGGATGCTCAATCAGCAATATTCCAAAATCGGAAAAAATCAGAAGTTCGAAACACTTTGGTCCCAAGCATGTCACATAAGGGACACTCAACCTGTAATAGAAACAGAGTAGATAAACACAATAGATAATGACACAAGAAAAATGGGAAGAAAAAATACCAAAAAGAAATGAAGAGACTTTAAAAATTCAAAAGAAAGTAACAAATGTTGAAGGCAGATAGGCAAGATGCCACATAAGGGTAATAGTAGTCCCTAACAGAAAAGCAAGTGAGACAATAAAAATTAATACTTGTAATATAAAAACCAAGTGCAACAATAAAAATATTTATAATATTCAATTACTAAATGCTATAATAGCTAAAATAAAGACATGAAACTACATACTACAAGAACATAGTGCACTCTTGAGAATACTGACCCTGAACAGTGGACACCAGACATACTCTAGGAAAATATTTAGACTATAAGCAAACCTTTGGGATCTAGGCAAAAAAAGCAAGAAACTTACAAGGAAAGCAAATCAGGTTTTATTAGCGTTTTTCATAGCAGTGTTTAATACTAGAACAAAACAGGATAACACATTTAAGATATTCAAACAAAGAAAATACAAGCCAAGGACTATACATCTAGCAAAACTGACTTTCAAGGCCAAAGAGCACAGAAACAATTATGAACATATGGGAACCCAGGGAATATTGTTCTTGTGATCCCACCCTGAGAAATCTACTGAAGACTGAGTTTCAGACAATCAGAATGAAGAAGAAACATCAGCACGCATGGGCCAGTGGTGAGCATTAAATATACAGTTAATTGTAGAAGACAGACTAAATGAACGTTAAAAGGAAAGGAGGATAATACGTAATGAATAAATACTTTGACAACACAGATATGGTAAAAGCATAAAAAAAAAAGTGTGGGAAAATATACATGCTCTGTTCTCCAAAGAGTCCTAACAATAATCAATTTAGTAGCAATGAGCATTGCTAACAACCAGAATGGGATCTTAAAATTCCACTTTTCATTGAAGAAATCAGGGTTTCTTGGGTAATTCAGGGCAGAGAATGTAGAAGAAGAGTCTTAAACATCCTGATATCACAGATGGCAAGGAAAACAATAAAAGACTGTGAGGGTCACAATAAAAGGATCCAATCGACAATTAGTCTGTTTTCACGCTGCTGATACAGACATGCCTGAGACTGGGAAGAAAAATAGGTTTAATTGGACGTATAGTTCCACACGGCTGGGAAGGCCTCAGAATCATGGTGGGAGGTGAAAGGTACTTCTTACATGGCAGCGGCCAGAGAAAATGAGGAAGAAGCAGAAGTGGAAGCCCCTGATAAACCCATCAGATATTGTGAGATTTCTTCACTATTATAAGAATTGCACAGGAAAAACAGGTCCCTCCCACAACATGTGGGAATTCTGGGAGATATAATTCAAGTTGAGATTTGGGTGAGGACACAGCCAAACCATATCATTCTGCCCCTGGCCCCTCCAAATCTTATGTCTTCACATTTCAAAACCAATCATGCCTTCCCAACAGTCCCCTAAAGTCTTAACTCATTTCAGCATTAATCCAAAACTCCACAGTCCAAAATCTCATCTGAGACAAGGCAAGTCCCTTCCGCCTATGAGTCTGTAAAATGAAAAGCAAACGAATTACTTCCTAGATACAATGGGGGTACATGTATTGGGTAAATACAGCCATTCCAAATGGGAGAAATTGGCCAAAACAAGGGGGTTACAGGCCCCATGCAAGTTCAAAATCCAGCAGGGCAGTCAAATTTTAAAGCTCCAAAATGATCTCTTTTGACTCCAGGTCTCACATCCAGGTAACGCTGATGCAAGAGGTGGGTTCCCATGGTCTTAGGCAGCTCTGCCCCTGTGGCTTTGCAGGGTACAGCCCCCTTCCTGGCTCCTTTCACCAGGTAGTATTGAATGTCTGCGGCCTTTCCAGGTGCATGGTGCAAGCTGTGGTGGATCTACCATTCTGGGGTCTGGAGGATGGTGGCCCTCTTCTCATAGCTCTGCTAGGCAGTGCCCCAGTAGGAACTCTGTGTGGGGGCTCCAACCCCACATTTCCCTTCTACACTGCCCTAGCAGAGGTTCTCCATGAGGACCCTACTCCTGCAGCGAACTTTCGCCTGGGCATCCAGGCATTTCCATACATCTTCTGAAATTTACGTGGAGGTTCCCAAACTTCAATTCTTGACTTCTGTGCACCCGCAGGCTCAACACCACATGGTAGCTGCTAAGGCTTGGGGCTTCCACCCTCTGTCCCTCTGTTTTTTCTTTTTTGAGACAGAGATTCATTCTTGTTGCCCAGGCTGGAATGCAATGGCATTATCTTGACTTACTGCAGCCTCTGCCTCCCAGGTTCAAGCAATTCTCTTGCCTCAGCCTCCTGAGTATCTGGAATTACAGACACGTGCCACCACGCATGCCTAATTTTTGTATTATTAGTAGAGATGGAGTTTTGCCATGTTGGCCAGGCTGGTCTTGAACTCCTGACCTCAGGTGATCTGCCCACCTCCGCCTCCTAAAGTGTTGGGATTACAAGTGTGAGCCACTGCACCTGGCCTGGGGCTTCCACCCTCTGACGCCATAGCTCAAGCTCTATATTGGCCCCGTTCAGCCACGGCTGGAGAGGCTGGGATACAGGGCACCAAGTCTCTAGGCTGAACATAGCACATGGACTCTGGGCCTGGCCTACGAAACCACTTTTTCCTCTTGGGCCTCCAGGCCTGTGACAGGAGGGGCTGCCGTGAAGGCCTCTGACATTCCCTGGTGACCTTTTCCCCATGGTCTTGGGGATTAACATTATGCTCCTTGCTACTTATACAAATTCTGCATCCAGCTTGCATTTCTCCTCAGAAAATGGGTTTTTCTTTTCTACTGCAATGCAGGTTGCAAATTATCTGAACTTTTATGCTCTGTTTCCCTTTTAAAATGGAATGCTGGGCCGGGTGCAGTGGCTCATGCCTGTAATCCCAGCACTTTGGGAGGCCGAGGCGGGTGGATCACCTGAGGTTAGGAGTTCAAAACTTGCCTAGTCAACATGGCAAAACCCCATCTCTACTAAAAATATAAAAATTAGCCAGGTGCGGTGGTAGGCCCCTATAATCTCAGCTTCTAGGGAGGCTGAGGCAGGAGAATCACTTGAACCCAGGAGGCAGAGGTTGCAGTGAGCCCAGATCGTGCCATTGCACTCCAGCCTGGGTGACAGAGCAAGACTTCATCTCAAAAAACAACAACAAAAAACCAGAATGCTTTTAACAACACCCAAGTCACCTTTTGAATGCTTTGCTGCTTAGAAATTTCTTCCACCAGATACCCTAAATCATCTCTTAAGTTCAAAGTTTCCCAAATCTCTAGGGCAGGGGTAAAATGCCCCCAGTCTCTTTGATAAACCATAACATGAGTTACCTTTGCTCCAGTTCCCAACAAGTTCCTCATCTCCATCTAAGACCATCTCAGCCTGGATGCTATCATTCATAACAGTATCACCATTTCTGCAAAGCCATTCAACAAGTCTGTAGGAGGTTCTAAACTTTCCTACATTTTCCTGTCTCCTTCTGAGCCCTCCAAACTCTTCCAACAACTGCCTGTTACACAGTTCCAAAGTTGCTTCCACATTTTTGGGTATCTTTTCAGCAACACCCCACTCTACTTGTACCAATTTACTTATCAGTCCATCTTCATGCTGCTGATAAAGACACGCCTAAGACTGGGAAGAAAACTAGGTTTAATTGGACTTACTGTTCCACATGGCTGGGAAGGCCTCAGAATCATGGTGAGAAGCAAAAGATACTTCTTACATGGCAGTGGCAAGAGAAAATGAGGAAGAAGCAAAAGCGGAAGCCCCTGATAAACCCATCAGATCTCGTGAGACTTATTCACTATCATTAGAATAGCACAGGAAAAGGCAGTCCCCATGATTCCATTATCTCCCCCTGCCTATCTCCCACAACATGAGGGGAATTCTGGGAGATACAATTCAAGTAGAGATTTGGGTGGGGACACAGGCAAACCATATCAACACCTGACAAGGCTTTCAGTGTTCAAAGATGGGACAATTCCAGCTGAAACAACCACCACCACCACTTAACGAGCTGAAACCATACACTATTTCAGAGGAGGGTATGATCAGATTGGAGCTTTTGAGGTGCTGGGAATATTCTTTTCCTTGACGTGGGAGGTGGCTTTAAGAGCGGTTGCTTCATAATAATTTATTAAGCAATATATTAGTTTTGTGTGTTTTGATATCTGTGGGATATTTTTGCGCTGTTGTTTTAAACAAGGTCTTGCTCTGTCACCCAGGCTGGAGTACAGTGGCATCATCATAGCTCAGTGAAGCCTCAACCTCCTGAGCTCAAGTGATCCTCCTGCCTCAGCCTCCAAAGTAGCTGGGACTACAGGTGCATGCCACCACACCCGGCTCAGTTTATTTTTTGTAGTGATGGGATTTTGCCATATTGCCCATGCCGGTCTCAAACTCCTGGACTCAAGCGATCTGCCCGCCTTGTCCTCCCAAAGTGCTGGGATTACAGGCATGACCAATATCTGTGTTTTATATTATAATAAAAAGGTTAATTTAAAAATCAGAAAATTTAATGTCAAAAATGAAATATTACAGCAGAAATGAAAAACTGATAGAAAGCTTGGGAAATAAAGTTAAGGACATTTTGCAGAAGAATAAACAAAAAGAAAAACAAAGGGATGGAAAAGAGGAGAGAAAAATATTTGACAATCTAGGAGGTTCAGCATCTAACAGCAAGAGTTGCAGAAAGAACACAGAAAATACGAATAGAAAACTTTTTTAAAAACGAGAATAACAATTCTTAATTTTCTAAATTGAGAGTTGGCAAACATTTTCTGTAAGTCACTGCAGATATTTTAAGCTTTGCAGACCACATATAGTCTTTACCACAACTATTCAACTTAGCTGTGTCATAGCATACACAATATGTAAATAAGTGTGGCTGTGTTCTGATAAAGTTTTATTTATAAAAACAGTGGTGGACCAGATCTGGCCCACAAAACAGAGTGCTAGCCTTAGTTGCCACTCCTGTTCTACAATGAAAGGGCCCATTAAGTACTTAGCACACGAATGAAACTGCTTTAGTAAGACTCATCATCATAAACTCAACGAATAAAGACAAGGTTCTAAAAGCTACCATATGGGAATAATGAAGTACCAACTAAAGATCTAGGTTCAAAATAGCGTTGGACTTTTCAATAGTGTTCCTGGAAGCTAGAAGAAAATAGAGTAATGCTTGAAAAATTGTAAGAGAAAATTATATCTTTTTTTTTTTTAAACCAGAAGAAGCTAGTCTTTCAGGATCAGAGAAAATTATATCTAACCGAGATTTCTATCAAAGTTTGAGGGTTATTTCTATCAAATAGTTTTAGATGTGCAGATCTCAGAAAATTTACTTCCCACACGCACTTCGTCAGGGAATTACTGGAGGATGTAGCCTGAAAAAATGAAGAAATAAACAAGAAAAAGGAAGATGCAGAAAACAGAGCTTCTGACAGAAGAAAGCAACAAAAAAATCTTTGGGAGAATGCTGAGGAAAATCCTCAGCTGAAGGACAGCATTGGGCCCAAGACAGCTGACATCAGAGATAGAAGGCTTGGGAGAGGACTTTTCAAGGAGATAAAAGTTGTCAGAATACCTACTGAGACTGAACATGATGGGTGGCAGGATACGCCACCCCAAAATATGCCACTTCAGCATAGAGGTTATTTTGAGGTAAAGGCATCTGAAAAACAGCAGGTGCAGGAAGAGCGCTCTGATGGCCTCTTTTTCTCCCTGAAGGAGATGAAACCCCCATATGGAAGACGTCCTCCTTAGAGCAGGAGGAAAGTAACATTTTTCTCTGTAGGGAAAGGGAATGGAGTTCGAGAGAAACCTATACCAGCAAACCTTGTTAAACCCTGATCTTCCTAGTTACTTCTCCGCCCAATTAAATGTCCTAGCCCAAGTCCCTTTCCCTTGCCACGTTTTCCCAATGTCCTACTCTTTGCCCAACTCAGTGTCTGCGTCCAACTTTAATGGCTCCTTTGGGTCTTCATTCTCTTGTGGGGACTCCTACATATACTTTATTTAATAAAATCTGTGTGCCTTTCTTCTGTTAATGTGTTTTATGTCAGTTTAATTCTTAGACATAACTGGACACCCTAAGAGGGTAGAGGAGAAATTTTTAATCAGTTACAAACATACTGAGGAGAGACAAGTAGGGAAACAGTACGGAGACCATAGGTACATATAAGACAACAAAGTAATTATTAACTCAAGGGAAAACAAAAAGTTGTGCAAGACAGAAAAAATAATCCTAATAATCTTATATGGCCAGTGAATTGCATTTATACAGCCTTAATAATGGAAACATTGAATTCAGATTTAACCAGAGTAGCACATAGATCAGATCGTTCCTATGCTTTTTACCCGTTTCTTTAGCAACAAAATATCAATGATCCATTTTCATTACCTTCTACATAAACAGATACATGCAGATTCTACATAAACAGATACATGAAGTACACATAGTGAACTGCTTTAGGTTTTGCAATATTTATTCTACATGTATTTACTTAGCACTGACTACGGCCACAGCACTTAAGTCACATAAGGGGAATAATACGCACAATACGGGGCTTCTGCTCACACTGTGCTTAAGTCTAAGAAAAATTTAGCAGTACAAAGAAACAAAAAGGATGCCAAAAGCCTCGAGTCACCCATGCCTACACAGGCTGGCCTTCCCTTCCAGAAGGGCCTAAACAATACACTACAAATGCAAATCTCAAGATCATATGCACACCTCACCTCTTGCATCCTGCAACTTTAATGGTTCACCAATATGTTCAGGATAAAATCCAAGGCTCTCAGCCTGACTTCCTAAGGCCCTTCTTTATCTGGGTGCTGCTTTTGCCTGTATCGTCTATGCAGGGCTTTTCTAGTGCAAGGCTCTGCCTGCCTGCACCCCACCCACTTCACTCCCTCTGTCTTCCACATTTCATGTGGACAACACTTACTCGCTCTTGCTTAAAACCAAGACCACGTGTCACATTCTCTCAGATCTTGCGCCCCTAGTCTAGGCCAGGTGCACACTCACGTGCTCTTCGGGAAGGCTGGTGGGCCCTGAGTCTGGGAGTATGGGGAAATGGCACAGAAGTCCCCTTTGGACTGAGGCCACCACAGGGGCTGCTGCTTCTGCATCTCTTTCCTCCACATCCCTATACTTCACAACTGCCTACTTTCAGGAAGGAGAGTGTTCTCTGAGAGGCACTGGGGAATCATGGAAAAAAAGAGAATTTACAACCAGACAAGCCTTCTGGTGTTAGCTCTTCACGTCTAAGCCTCAGTTTCTTCATCTATAAAATGGAGTGAACACCACCCTCCTTTGAGCTTCTCTGCAATGGGGAAATGATATATAATGCATATGAAGTGTTCGGTGCAGAAGAGATGCTTAATCAAGGTTTGTTTCCAGCCCTGCTCCAACACAGCCCCAGGAGCATGCACATTTCCCAACAATTCCACAGTGGACTCCAACCCTGCGTGATTGACTCTGATGAGCAGCCATGATTCTGAACTTGAAAGCTCTCAAGGGAAAGCCCAAGGTTCTATCCTGCTTTGGCTCCTCCTTTATGTTCTCAGGGTCAGACAGCCCCAGGGCTTGAACCTGCTGGGGCCTGCCCTGCACAGAAAATGAAGACCTCTGGCTTTGGGCCAGGGAGGAGCAAAAGAGTTTCTTGGCTTAACAATGCCAGAGCTGGAAGGCTGCCATGGGAGTGGCTAGAGAGCAGGGACCGTGATGAAGAACGATTGAGTAACACTCGCAACCCCAATCACATCTCACCACTCAGCTGAATTCCTCTCACATCGTCCCCAGCTTTTCCAGGGCCCTGCAACAGTCACCCCTCTTAAAGGCTGACTGGAAAGTCACACACACAAGGCCAGAACTATCCCCGCTTTCTTTTCTGTGATTTTCTGTACCCATTACTTGACAACCAGTACTGCCATTACCCAGAACCCCACACCACATGGGCTTCCCCTCCTGCTAGCTCTGTCTTCTCTGGATGGCCCTTCCCAGCACAGCCTCCCCTTTCCATCTAGGACAATGTCCTGTGAAAATTCAGCAGATTAAGATCTGGAACAGCCTTGCTCTAAAAGAGACTTTGGTCACTAACGTTTTCACTGTGTGCTGGAGATCAAACAGTCTTATATTCAGCCTATCAAGTACCAGCCGCGTTCGGACTGAACGCTTAGAAGGAAAGTGGGAAGCATGAAGATGAAAAGTATCTGCTACTTTTGTCCTCAACAGCGCAGAATTTATTTCTACAGAAATTACTGGGATGTTTCAAGTAGGGACACACTTTACTTAAGCAAAACAAAAGGCTCCTGAAAGATCCAGGTACATTTCAGCTTGAATCTTTCCCATCTTTCCCTTCGAAGTAAATGGCATAGAAATAATAAACTTACATTCTACAAAAACTGAAGAAAGCATTTGTTTATACAGAAATTTTCACTAAAAATGATTTTTGCTAATTAGATCTGTAGAACACTGTAGTTAGAAGGAAAACAGTCTTGTTAAATATGCCTTTCATTTTGTAGTTTACTAACATCCACTGAAAAGAGTTAACATGTATCTTTTTCTCCCACTGTATCATATGATTCACACAGAAACATCTTTTTCATTTTTGTCTCTTCACCACTGAGTACAGTGCCTAATATAAAAGACACTCAAAAGAAAAAAAGTTCAGTTGCTATCCCAGGAAAGAAAAGTATCAACAATGCAATTCTAAACACGGCCCATCTGAACTGCACCACATGTGGGTAGAGGTGAGCCCTGTAACTGTGAAAGGTGGTGAAAAAAATGAGGGAAAAGCTGAGGGGTGATCCAGAAAACGAAAGGCAAGCCGCCCCAATTGCCTCCGGTCCAGTCCGACCTCCCCGGTTCAGAGTTTTGCAGCAGGCGCTTCTGAAGTGGCTCCAAGTGACCTCCACCTCCAGAATTCACCCGCTGTGGAATCCTCTCCCCTTCAATGTGAGCTGGATCAAGTGGCCTGCTTCTAATAAAGAGAATATAACTAAGGTGACGATGGGCTGACACTTCACCGATTAGGTTACAGAAGACTAGGAATTCTATCTTGCTCACTCTCTCTCTTGCCCACTTAAAATGGTCTCTTTCTCCTCATTCAAACCCTACTGGATCTGCCCAGCCCAGCCTAAGTCTTGCCATTTAGCACCCAATTTTTGCTTGACAAACTCCTTGAGTAAAAACTTACATAATACCAAGGCATTTGGTAGTTACTCAACAAGTAACTCTGAAGTTCTCTGAATTCCATATTTACGCCCACGAACTCCTTTTGCTGAAATCCTTTTATTCCATCTAGATATTTACTTTGTTGTGCTTTCTCTATCTCCTAACACATCTTGTCTAACTTAGCTTTCCCAGAAACTCTCCTTATGCTTACTTGAGGTCCTAATTACAGAGAGGCATTTACAGAGCCATATAAAGCCATTCATTAGGTTTATTGGCTGATTTTGGATAAGAAGGATATGGAAACCCAGAGGGAACTAGTTCTGTTTTTTCTGGCTTTCTAATTTATCAAAGTCAAGTTCTCAGAGTCTAAATGTTTCAAAAGTACTTTCTAAAGGATATCATTGTTTTGCTTGTTCTCACCACACTTGAGTGCCTAATGAGCTTCTTTCCCAGTGGTCTGATATGATGCCAAAGCTCTGTGGCCTCATCTTCCATCCTGACAGCACAAGCAGCACACTTTTGTGTTTTTATTAAATATTAAGACTTTTAAGTCCAGAAGGACCAATTGGAAGGTGGTAAGTAAAAAACTGGCTGGGCACTAAGTGTTTGTTGAATGAATGAATGAATGAATGAATGAACAAAAATTAATATAAGAAGAGAATACAAAGAAGACAGAAATCAGAAAAGTTCCTCGCCCAACCCTCATTATACAGAGTGCTTAACATGCCCGTGAGGGCTGGGGTAGACTGGGTATGTTGGCAGAATAAGAACCCATATGGAGTTTGTGGAGCCTCAAAATGAAGTATGTTTCAATATTAACCAGAAACTAGGTTATCATCCTGGATGTTTATTTTACATCAAATGATCGCTAAAAACACAGCAATTGCTTAGGCTACCAAAGCTTGACAGGAACAACTCTTGAGAGCAACTCAACTATCTTTGCTCTAATCCTACGCTCATGGAAAAATCTCTTATCCATAATTTGGACTTCCTCACCAGCACAGAGTGTCCTAGGTAAAGGAGCCACTCTAGTTCTGGAGCGAGTCAGAGGTCTTAGTTTAAAGTGATTAATCGAGATTTTTGTTCGTCACTCAACATCCTGGGAGTCAGGTCAGCATGAATCAGTCCCTCAGAGGCTAATCAACTCCAAGTGAAATGAAACGGTGAAGTGTCTTGAATCGCAAAGCCCAACATGCCGTGATTAATCCGTCAAAGCACTGCTGCTCTCTGAGGGCCTGCCTTAAGGAGCCTACCCCTGGACATCTTTTAGAACTCGAACACAAGTGGACTTAGAATTTCTTATTTTGCAGAAAAGGAGATTGAGTCTGAGAGTCTGAGTGACAGTGACAACTAACTACAGGTAACAGTGAAATTTGAAAACAGTTTTCCTTCTGTCTACTTGACTCTCTTGCTTTCATCAGAAAGGCAGTATCTGAAGGTAAATTAGGCTATGGAAGACAGATGTGTTTTGGTTAACAAAACCAGATTATGTAAGCCACGTATCTTATTAAAGGAGATCCGGACACTGGCATTTACTGAGCACCTACTGTGTGACTGGCACTGTTTTAAGAACTTTATCATATTACTCATTTAGTCCTCACAACAACCCTATTAAGTTGTGAATATGACTCCAATTATACGAAAGGGGAAATAGAGCCTAGAAGAAATAAGTTGCCACAGCTACCAAGAAACAGATCTGAAATTCAAATACAAGTCTATTTGACCTCCAAGCATACACTTCCATCTTTTCTTCCTATCACAGAGTTAGAGTTGGTAAATTCCTGTATGCATACCCAAGGAGTGTCAGAGCAGAGGAACTTGAACTTTAACATGCATGGTTTTAAGGCTTTTTTTTTTTTTTGAGACATAGTTTCACTCTTGTTGCCCAGGCTAAAGTGCAATGTCACGATCTTGGCTCACCGCAATTTCTGCCTTCTGGGTTCAAGCGACTCTCCTGCCTCAGCTTCCCAAGTAGCTGCTGGGATTACAATGTGACTAATTTTGTATTTTTAGTAGAGGTGGGATTTCACCATGTTGGTCAGGTTGGTCTCGAACTCCTGACCTCAGGTGATCTACCCACCTCAGCCCTACAAAGTGTTGAGATTACAGGCATGAGCCACTCACCCAGGTGGTTTTCTTTTAAGTCTTCTATAAGGTATGAACCCACATTTTAAGTTGTAAGTATTAAAAATTGCCATAAAAATTCAGCCAAAAATATATTAATGCTTAATTGCGTAATGCTTGCATGAGAATGATGACAGTATCTTGTAATGATTTAGCCTTATTGTAATTGTAGAGTTCCAATCTCATTAAATGCTAGCTTTATAAAAAAAATACTAGAGGTGAGGTTACTTTCTTAAGTGGGATAACTTGCTTTACATTTCCCTGTTAAAAACCTAAACTTAAGTGAGTACGGGAAAGTCAGAGACCCAAAATTATACTGTGAGGGATTCTCCTTTCCCTTCCCTTCAAAATCCATCTCTTTGTCAAGAGTAAACTGCAATGTCAAAGTTAGGAAGAAGGATGGCTAACTTCTGTGACATAAATCTCAAGGAACACTGTCAACTGAGGGAGCAAGTTATGCTGCTGCCAAAAAGCAGGAGTCATAGTTTTTTTGTTGCGTGTACTAATAATAAATCAGATGCAAATTCAAACTAACTTCAAATGATTTATGAGAATTTGTCAGATTCTTCTGACTAAGTTTCAAAATTTTTAATTTATTACATTCTTTAGTTATAGTTTTATTAGTAATGTAAGCTACCAAGACGTATTAATTCTAGGTACTTGACAAGATCTACTTTGATGCTGCCTATATACAATGTAAGTCAAAAATTAGGGGCTCAAGTCTCAAATCAAGTACCTCTCAAAGTACCTCTCCAAGAGGTACTTTGCTCAGATCATACAGGATTTTATTCTAATGTAGGAGAGCCAATATTTCTAACAAGATTTAAAAAGTCATATTTACAACATAGACTTTGAGCTTCTCTTAAAAAATAAAAATAAAAAAGGAAGGCTTGGCAGCTGTGGGCTCATATTCCCATATGGCCATGATTTGCTGGAGCTGCAAGTCCGCTGCCCCTACAGAGGCACGTGCAGGGGGTGCGGTTGCCGGTCCACATTTTCCCCTAGCCCACCTCACTCCTGTGCGTACCTTCCTCAGCTCTGTAGGCATGTGGACCTGTGATCCCTATTTTGGAGGACCTGGACAGGAAAAGTAAAAGAATGAAGAAAAAAAAAAAAAAGAGAAGAACGACAACATACAGAGAAGATACAGCCTGTATAATGGGAAATATTTCCATGAATAGATAGCAAAAAACAGTGTTTGTCAATGTAGTATGCCACAGTAGTTTGAGATACTAGATATCAACTAGCTTGTGAGAGACAGAAATCTAAAGCTGATGTAAATCCCTTAGCACAAACATTGTCCAATGCAGCACTTTTAGAATTCTGGTCCAAGATTAAATTCTAAGTGAGTATTTCAAAAGAACTCTTTTTGTCTGATGCCAATTAAAGAATAAATAGCTGGTTGTAAAATCCGAGTAATAATGCAGGGAAAAAAAAAAAGAATAAATAGCTCTTCAGGCTGGGCACGGTGGCTCACGCCTGTAATCCCAGCACTTTGAGAGCCTGAGGTGGGCGGATCACTTGAGGTCAGGAGTTTGATACCAACCTGGCCAACAAGGTGAAACCCAAAAAATAGCCAGGTGTGGTGGCATGCATCTGTAATCTCAGCTACTTGGCAGGTTGAGGTGGAAGAATCGCTTGAATCCCGGAGGTGGTGGTTGCAGTGAGCAGACATTGAGTCACTGCACTCCAGCCTCGGTGATAGAGTGAGACCCTGTCTCAAAAAAAATTAAAATATAAGTAAATAGCTCTTCAAATTCTTCTACTACTTCTAATATTTATGCTGAGTTTATCTAGGAGAAGAAGAGGACACAGCTATGGAGTGTCTCCTTCAGACCTCAGTATGTTTTCTAATAGTTTGACTCTTCCCTTTCTCTACCAATAACTATGGCTCATCTCATGCTCAAAAATCAAAACACAGTCCTTGGCCAGGGTGAGAATGAAGGATGTCCTTCTCCAGTAGTGCACGTTACTACTCTCCTTGCTACTTTACAAAGTTAGCCTCAATAGTTTCTGATTTGTGCCTACCAGGTAGGCAAAACTAGCAGCTTCTTTTAAAAGGGGTATTTCCATTCTATTATAAAGATACATTCAAGTGTTATGTTCATTGCAGCCCTATTCACAATAGCAAAGAAATGGAATCAACCAAAATGCCCACTGATGATAGACTGAATAAAAAAATGTGGTACCTATACACAATGGAATACTATGCAGCCATAAAAAGGAATGAGATCATGTCTGTTGTAGGGACATAGATGGAGCTGAAGCCATTATCCTCAGCAAACTAACACAGGAACAGAAAACTAAACATCGCATGTTCTCACTTTTAAGTGGGAGCTGAACAATGAGAACACATGGACACAGGAAGGGGAACAACACACAATGGGGCCTCTCAGGGAGTGTGCTGGCGGGGAGGGAGAGCATTAGGATAAACAGCTAATGCATATGGGGCTTAATACCTAGGTGATGGGTTGACAGGTGCAGCAAACCACCATGGCACACATTCACCTGTATAACAAACCTGTGTGTCCTGTTTATGTATCCCAGAACTTAATTTTTTTTTTTTAAAGAGAGATTTCCTCTGTGTCTTTCAGGCCCCTCCCTAGTCTTCTCTTCCTTTAACTTCATTCACATATCTAATGTAGGTGGCACTACTTTTGTGTGGTCAAATGGGAGGCAAAGGAAAAACTGCAGAGGATTTTGCCCAAGGTCACAGGAGAAAAGGTGAAATAAGGAATTGGGGCTTCCTAAGACTTGGCTCAAGATTTGACAGTCAGAAAATGCTTTTTTGAGACAGAGTCTCACTCTGTCCCCCAGGCTGGAGCGCAGTGGTGTGATCTCAGCTCACTGCAACTTCTGCCTCCTGGGTTCAAGTGATTCTCCTGCCTCAGCCTACTCAGTAGCTGGGACTACAGGCACCCATCACCACACCCAGCTAATTTTTTTTGTATGTTTGGTAGAGACAGGGTTTCACCATATTGGCTAGGCTGGTCTTGAACTCTTTACCTCAACTGATCTGCCCACCTTGGCCTTCCAAAGTGCTGGGATTACAGGACTGAGCCACCGCGCCTGGCCAACAAATAGACTTTCGAACACTATTTGTGGTGTGCCAAAATTAGTTGCAGCAAAACACTCTAAAGGGTTTACATTTAAGAGGAAGACGGGAAGCCAGAGCATGCATGTTCCATGGGAAAGAAAACAAAGGCCTGAGGTTTCTAAGAGGGAAATGCAGGGAGCCAGCGTCCTGTGCCATCCAGTGGGCACACAGGAGATGAAAAGAGGGGAGGCATAAGAACCGAGGGTGAGAGAAAAGAGAGCGGGGAACAAGAACGCAGTACTGCACCAGGGCAGTCAGATCAAGGAGGCCATTCACACATACACCGAAGATTTAGATATGCGCATGTTCAGAAAATGTTTCCTAATGTGAAGCCACGCCCACACCACGTGGCCCCAAACAAGGAAACAGACATTCAGAAGATCCTTAAAACAGAGGAGAAAATGTGCACAGACAAACCTACTTCCTTGTCCCCTGACACGAGAAGCAGCTCACACGCACATGAGAAGAGGCATGCGTATGTACACAAGAGGTGGTCCAGCAGATGGGTTAGCAGCATGGGCTCTGCAGCCAGGCTAGCCGGCTGTCTCGGTTTGAATCCAGATCCTGTCACTCACTAGCTGTGCAACCTTGGGCAAATTACTTAATCCCTCTGTGCTGGTTTTCTCTCCTATAAAAAAGTAAGAACACTGGTCGGGTGCGGTGGGTCACACCTGAAATCCCAGCACTTTGGGAGGTTGAGGCAGATGGATCACAAGGTCAGGAGTTCCAGACCAGCCTGGCCAATACTGTGAAACACTGTCTCTACTAAAAATGCAAAGATCAGCTGGGCGTAGTGGCAGGTGCCAGCAGTCCCAGCTACTCGGGAGATTGAGGCAGAAGAATTGCTTGAACCTGGGAGGCAGAGGTTGCAGGGAGCCAAGACTGTGCCACTGTACTCCAAACTGGGCAACAGAGTAAGATTCCATCTCAAAAAAAAAAAAAATAAATAAAAGTAATAACATCACTACCTAACTCATTGAGTTGTTAACAAATAAATCAAGGCAGGGCGCAGTGGCTCACGCCTATAATGCCAGCACTTTGGGAGGCTGAGGTGGGTGGATCACAAGGTGAGGAGTTCGAGACCAGCCTGACCAATATGGTGAAACCCCATCTCTTTAAAAAGAATAAATAAAAATAAAAAAAGTTTAAAAAAATAAACATAAAATAAATAAAAGATACATAAATTAATTAAATAATGCATTTAGAATAGTGCCTGGCACACAGCAAGTGTTACACAAGTAAAAGGAGTAACGTGTACAAAGGAATGCAGAGGAGACTCATGCTCAAGCTCTGAAATAGTCACTACAGAAAAAGTATATTCTTCTAGTTACATATTTATGTTCTAATAGAAAGAAGATCTCCAAAAACTAAGACATTCTAACACTGAAACAAGCAGATGACTACAAATCACTGATCTACAGAGAAAGAGAAACCAGTGGCAACTGGAAAAAAGTGGACTTGGGCTGGGTGCGGTGGTTCACGCCTGTCATCCCAGCACTTTGGGAGGCCGAGGTGGGTGGATCATGAGGTCAGGAGTTCAAGACCAGCCTGGCCAAGATGGTGAAACCCTGTCTCTACTAAAAATACAAAAATTAGCTAGGCGTGGTGGCAGGCACCTGTAATCCCAGCTACTTGGGAGGCTGAGGCAGGGAACTGCTTGAACTTGGAAGGAGAGGTTGCAGTAAGCCGAGATAGCGTCACTGCATTTCAGCCTACGTGACAGAACAAGACTCCATCTCAAAAAAATAAAATAAAATAAAATAAAATAAAGAGGGACTTGGGTAGGAGTATATGGAACATAAATCGCCTAAGAAAAGACTACTTTTTACTCCAGACTTGATACCACCATCAGCTGTGGCTGCTCTGGGGCCTAGAGGTCAAGACAGAATTGCTAGGGTTAGAGAAAGCCCAGTGTGTCAACCTTGACGGGGTACTCTGCTGCCCATTTAAGTAAGAAAGCAAGGAAGTGCAATCCAGCTGCTGCTTCAACTGTATTTCTCCTTGCTTCATCTCTTACAGCCTGGTTTCTGGACTGGGCACTCACGGCAGTCACCTCTCTGGGATCGTTCATGGCTTTCTCATTCCCATCGCCAAAGGCCTATCTCTGTTTTACTTGATACTTCCGCAGCATCCGAGACCAACAACAACCTGTATTTTCTGCGACTTCCTTCTCCCTTGCCTTCCACTGGGCTCTCCTCCTACCTTCTTAATTACTTACAGCCTCTTTTACAACTCTTACCAGTTCTTTTCTATTCTATCTCAGAAATCCCTTTGAAGTCAGACTTCAGCTTTCAGGGATACCGCCTTAGTTCAAGGCTTTGTTGTCTCCCCTGGGTTTCAGCAGTCACATTGCTAGTCTTCCTGCCTGCGTCTGCATTCCTGTCCACCCTCCACGCTGCTTCCAGAGTTACTTTCCCCAAAACAAATGTGGTCATTTGCCTCCTTATAAACCTTTGCTGGCCGACTTCACACCTCAACAATATAAAACTCAAGCTTCACATATGCGAATCTTCATTCTCTTGCTCCAACTCACCCCTTTACTTACACCTCTCACCTCTCTACTCTACTCACCCTAATTCACACTGAACTTCTCACTGCTCCCTAAGTATACTATGTCCCATGACGCTGTGCCTGGACTTTTCTTTTCAACCTCTGCGAGCTGGACAAGTCCATTTCTTCTTCCTAAACTGTCATCTCCTAAGAATTGTCCTCAGCCTCCCCAAGGAGAGTTCTTCAGTTTCTTAGCGTCTACAACACTGCGGGCAAACATTTCTTCTAAGACATGCCATGAAGACTATAACTGATCTGTGGAGTTATCTGACTTTCCATTAAACTCTGGGCACCTCAAGGACAGAACCAACTGTTCTTAAAAACTTCAGTACCCAGCAGAGCACCTGCACATAGCTGCCTCTCGAAAAACGTTGGGTGAATCCAACATAACCCTTTCGTGTATTAGGGAAAGATAATCTTTAATATAACCAAATCATTTTTTAAGCATAAAAGAAGAAATCAAATGAGACTGCTTTGCAAAGCACCTGGTTCTATAATCTCTGGGAAGACTGGTCTGCTCCTCACCTCTGAATGTCCTTATTCTTCCACAAGGAGGCAGACTGAGCTTTTGGCACTCTTTCAATGAAATTCACCAGCTCTTCCATGAGAAGCCTGAGTTTAAACAAAAAAAGCGAGGAACACCCATTAAAAAAATTGAGAAACACCACACTCTAACAGTTGGCCAGGAGAAATGACTTGCCCACCTCCCCCTCCCCCATCTCATCTTCATCTTCCTCTCCGCTGCATATAAACTTGATCATCATTTGATATAAAGTTAAACAAAATCCTTGGTTTCTTATACCATTTTTACGCTACAAATTCTGAACTTCAATAATGTAATTCACCTTTAAAACAAGCGTGGCAGATTTCTTGTCTCTAAACATAGAAATACACAAGCCTATTTTAACTCTCACTCTAAGATCTCTACTTTTACATTACTAAAAATATATAGGGAGAAGTTAAATGACTGTGAAGTATCTAATTTTAGAGACACAGCAGGGTGTGGGCAGGATTTTTTTTTTTTAATGACAATATTAAATGAACATTTTAAACGGGTAAAATAAGTTTTCTTAACATGTCTTTCAGGAACTAGCAAAACTCCACGTGGAAGAATACTCCAAGGACAAATGGAGTAGGCTGCTAAATGCAGAAGGCTAGCTCTCTCTGAGATTAGCTGGAATACCACGGAACTAGGGATGAGGAGTCTAAAAAATGCTGCCATCAGTTGGATCAAGGTACACATGCTCTGGGGATTCACAGGACAGAGAACTACGGGAATTCTTGATGGCCAGAGGATGACCACAAAGCTAGAAATGGATTTAACACCTTGAATCCCCATTAATAATCTAATATAGGTGATCCATATTGACTTAAATCCCCTCCAAGCTAACATATACATACTGGTAAGCCATAAATGTACTAGCAATTGAAAGCTAAACAACTACATTTCATTCTTATTTATTTTGGCCTAATACCATTTCTTCCTTCCATCTTGAAGAAAGAGTGCTAGTTTCAACATCTCAAGACCTGTGATTCAGGCTTACTGGTGTCCTGGATGTAACTTTCTGTTTTTTTTTTTTGGAGACACAGTCTTGCTTTGTCACCCAGGCTGGAGTGTACTAGCATGATCTCGGCTCACTGCAACCTCTGCTTCCTGGGTTCAAAGGATTCTCCTGCCTCAGCCTCCCAAGTAGCTGGGACTACAGGTGCATGACACCACGCCCGGCTAATTTTTTGTATTTTTAGTAGAGACAGGGTTTCACCGTGTTAGCCAAGACGGTCTTGATCTCCTGACCTCGTGATCCACCTGCCTCAGCCTCCCAAAGTGCTGGGATTATAGGCATGAACTAACACACCGGCCCTGGATGTACCTTTCATAGGAAGTTTGGTGTGCTGATCCTCACTGCTTTAACTTTTTCAAACTAGGAGCTAGTTTTTTAGCTTATCCTCTCAATTGAAACCGATGTATCACTTCGAGGGTTTTACTTTCCTATGTGAACCCTTCCTTGGTTCCCTTATGGTTACATACACAATGCAGGTAATATGGTTTGATACAAAAATAAGAAAACACATTATTTCATCTGCAAGACTCTAGAATCCAACCTAGGAATTTATAGCAATTCTTAAGTCTCACATTTTGGGTCCTGACAGTTGCAACTTATATGATACTTATTATTTCAAAAAATAAATTAACACATTTTTTTCTGAAGTAATTTTCTTCAAATAATTTTTTTCTCACTAAATGATAATATAGTTACTTGTGGTAACCACCTGTATCACAAAGGCTTACTGAGAGCAGAGAAAGGGATGGCAGAGCCTTCTAAGAGTCAAAGGAAACTGCAGATTTACTCCTAGACTGCTGACTTTTACTCTGTCAACAGCAGAGACAACCATCTATTTACTTATCTATCCTGTATTTTCTACAAGCTCTGTCTCCATTTATAGTCTACAACAAACCACAAAAGGGGTGTTCTTGAAAGGAAAGCCATAACATTTCTTCTTTTAAAGATGCTCCGTTCTTTCCTTCTGAAGCTCTCTGCCCTGCATCTTTGTGGTGCCTTCCCAAATGCCGCCTCCCCTAATTAGCAACCTCTGTACAGGGGTGCTGTCTCCATGAACTCCTTCCAATGAATTTATATAAAAAAAGACCAACAAAGCTACTTGCAGCATCCATCCTTAGGCATTTACAATGAACATTCCTTATCTAGAGAGTTGTCTACTCTGCCTGTTCTTCAGGTTAGTTGTTCTGAAGGAAGTAACCATCACCCCTGGTATAACACTGTGTTAGCGTCAGCACTGAAGGAGGAGCTCCATAGCCACATCCAAGCGGGATCAGAATCAAACTTCTCACCTTCCGATCTGCACAGTGGGTTCCGTGGCATACACTGTGCCTGTGAAGCCGGTGTGCTCAGTGATGTATGGCAATGCCATCATACAGTGATAGTTAGAGATGAGAATCACATCTACCGTAGACAGATCTATTAGCTCGGTCTGAAAAGAAAGGGAGGAAATGATATATATCTGTTCAGGGATCGATCACTATGATGTGACTGAAAAATGATGTTGTCAGAATGCAGAGAAGTAGTTGCGTTGCAGAATCACGATGGCTTTCCTACACCACTGCCATTTTCTTATCTGAACGGGTTTTCTATATTGACATGAAGTAGCAGGACAGGACAGCCAGCAACGACAACAGCCACTGTTCTCACAGAGGCAGCACTCTGATTCTACTACAACAGAGTTCTTCTGAGTTAGATGTATGAGGTTAAATGACAGCAGGATCCTTTGGCAGCTGCTGCCTGCAAGCGAAACCAGGTAACTGGAAGCAGAGAGCACAGCATATAGGCTGCAAGCGCGTACTAGAACATAACACGCCACTGCTGCAGATTAATGGGCAACACGGGTGCAGCACACGGAAGGAAACCAGCCCTTCAAAAGCCAGATGGAGAGACAGCTTGTTTTTTTTTTTCTTTTGAGGCACCTTTTGTTAGGTTAGTGCTGGTTATAGACACCCCCCCCAAAAGTGTAGTGGCAGTCATGAAAGGAAATTATACTCTCATCTTCTATCCTAATCTTAACCCCAGATCTGCCCTTTTAAGGTCATGTAAAAAGGGAGAAAAGACAGGTTAGCAAGTGAGGGAAAAGGCTATCCAAGTTTGGGTAAATTTTAGGAAAACAATTTTAGCAGAAGTTTTTCCATATATTTAAGTCTGCCAGTCTGTCAAGGCGCACTTCTCTTCTTCCACTAGATCTTCCTGGTTTGCTCAGATTAAAGAAACCACATCTTCCTCAGAACTCCCGAAGTATCGTATGTGTAACTCAATATATTTATTTATTTGAGACAGTAGCTAGCATTACATGTGTGCACTACCATGTCCAGCTAACTTTTGTATTTTCAGTAGAGATGGGGTTTTACCATGCTGGCCAAGATGGTCTCAAACTCCTGGCTTCAAGTGATCCGCCTGCCTCAGCCTCCCAAAGTGCTGGGATTACACCAAGCCACCAAGCCCAGTCTGTATGTATAACTCTTATGACAGTTCACAATCTATACAGAACACCTCCACGTAGCACTTTGTCCTGTATGACTCCTCTGTCCTCAGTGGCAGCTGTGGCAGCCAGTACCTAACAGGCCTTGGTGTGCTTCTGTTAAAAGGATGCAGCTTTATCAGCAGCAGGTTCTGGAAGCAGAAGTGACACCGTAGTTCAGACAAGCTGTCACTCACAGAGCCCTCCACCATGGAGGAGACAACCCTAGGAGATGCACAGTACACTGAGGAAAAGCAAGTGACTCGGTTAAGAGGTGGGTCCTTGGGCTGATACACCCCCACGAAGAAGAAATAACAAAGATGCTGTGGCACAAGCAGATGATCAGAGGCAGGTGCCATTCTGGCTGTGGGTATTTCCCGGCTGAGTAACCTTACACATAAAATGAGTCACTTAATAAAGCAACCAGGGCATCATCGGCTCCTGAAGACAGGACGCCAGCACAGTCATAAGCTACTCAGTGCCTACGTGAACACCATGTGAACACCATGCCTAATGAACGGCCGGCCTATCCCAGCCTTCACCCCAAGCTATGCACTGCACTTGCAAGACAGTGTCCTCTTTATGAAGGACCACAGAACTCTTTGCTGGTCCTACTCTCCACTACCTTCCAAGCACCATTTTTAAACGAATAAGGAAATTCAGACAGAGTAGCACAGTGACAGATCCAGAAGAAAACAATGTGAAGGACAGCTGAAGCAATAACAAAGCTCAAAACCACCACCACCTTCCCTCAGGTATACAGAAACTGGAGGAGAAAACTTGAAACTTCTCTTTACTATTTAAGAATCATAGTCTAGATTTATAAAAAATAAAATTATTCTGTTGGTATATATCAAGAGTGCATGCTTATATAAAACATTTTTCCTCTGAGAAATAAATTTAACAGCCAAACCACATTTATATACAGGTAATTCCTGATCAACACAGGGGTTAGGGGTACTGACCCCCTGTACAGTTGAAAATAACTTCTGAGTCCCTCAAAGCTTAACTACTAATAGCTTACTGTTGACTGAAAGCTTTCCTGATAACATAATTAACCCATACTTTGCATATATACTATATACTGTATTCTTAGAATAAAATAAGCTAGAGAAAAGAAAATATTGTTAAGAAAATCATAAGGAACTGGATGTGGCGGCTCATGCCTATAATCCCAGCACTTTGGGAGGCTGAGGTGGGAGGACTGCTTGAGGTCAGGAATTTGAGACCAGCCTGGTTAACACAGTGAGACCTTGTCTCTAAAAAAAATTTTAAACAATTAGCTGGGCATGGTGGTATAGACCTACAGTCCCAGCTACTCGGAGGCTGAGGCAGGAGGATCACTTGAGCCCAGGAGGTTGAGGCTGCAGTGACTTATGGTTGTGCCATTATACTTCAGGCTGGGCAACTATCTAGTAAGTGGGAGTCAATCATCAGAGGTCTTCATCTTCACAATGAACAGACTGAGAAGGAAGAGAAGGGTTGGTCTTGCTGTCTTCGGTGGCAGAGGGTAAGGCAGGAGAGGCAGGCCCACTTGGAGTGCTTAGACATATACATTGTAACTTGTCTGATGTTTTCACTTTTGCATTTCCCTAAAATCGTTTCCCCTTTTTCATTTCTCTAAAAATGTTTCTAAATGGTACCAATCCTTCTTCCACCATTTTAGTTTCTGTGCCCATATCATGATCCAAGTAGTCAAAGAAGTCAAAAGCAGTGCTGAATAACTGGAACCTTTCTGCCAGACTGTTTAACATCAATTTGTTTTCCAGCACTGTTTCTTCTATGTCTTCCTCCTCATTATCTGGCACTGGTTCAGAAGCACTCATCTTGGTCGGGTCATCTTCTGTTAACTCCTCTGGTGTGCTAGTGGGCTCCTGAATTTCTCCAAGCTCCCTATCTTGAAACTCTTCATCTCCCACTTTTTAAAATTGTTTTGCCATATCCACAATCTCTTTCATCATTTCCTTGATTGGTTCTGTCGTAAATCCTGTGAAGTCAAGTACAACATCTGAACACGGTTTTCTCTAGCAGCAATTTAAAAATGATGGCAGGTTCAATGGTGTAATCCTTTCAGACTTTTATGATGTTCTATCGGGGTTCTCTTCCACCGACTTGACAGTCCTTTCCACAAAGTACTGTGCGTGATGAAGCTCAAAGACCCCCTAATCTAGAGGCTGAATTAGTGATGCTGGGTTTAGCGCATTAGACCACTCTGACACCTCTGGAGTTGAACTCATGGGATTATGGGTGGCCAGGGACATTGTCCAATATTGAAAGAACCGTAAAATGCCGTCTCTTAGTGGCAAGGTACTTCTGACTTCAGGGACAAAGCAACAAGGGAACCAAACTGAAAAGTGGTTCTTGCTGTACAGGCTTTCTTGTTGTACAAGCCAAAGACTGGCAGCTGGTGTTTATCTTTTTCCTTCAACGATCAGAGGTTGGCAGCTTTATAGATAAAGGCAGTCCTGATCATAAACCCAAGTGTATTTTGCACAAAACAGTGGAGTTAGCCTATTCCTTTCTGCCTTAAGTGTTGGAACTCACTTCTCTTCTTAATAAATGACTTTTGTGCCATTTTCTCCCAGAATAGGGCACTTTCATCTGCATTAAAAACCTGTTCAGGCAGATAGTCTTTCTCCTCAATGATTTTCTTAATGATATCTAGGAATTTGTCTGTCATTTCTTGGCCACAGAAAGCTGCTTTTCCGTTATCTCAACATTTTTTTAAGCTTTCCTTTTGCTTTAAGTTGTCATAGAACGATTTCACTTTTTCTCGAATCACATTACAGGTTATGTCTTTCTTACAGCAGTCTTGCACCCACATAAAGCCACATCTTCAATACAAGGTAAAAATGCATCTCACAACAAGTACAAGGTTTTCATGCCTGCTGGTGTAGCTACAGTGACAGCTTCATGTATTTTCGCTTGTTTTTCTTTTCTTCTTCTTCTTCTTTTTTTTTTTTGAGAGAGTCTCACTCGGTGGCCAGGCTGAAGTGCAGTGGTGCTATCTCAGCTTACTGCAAACTCTGCCTCCCGGGTTCAAGCAATTCTCCTGCCTCAGCCTCCCAAGTACCTGGGACCACAAGCGTGTGCCACCACGCCCAGTTAATTTTTGTATTTTTTAGTAGAGATGGGGTTTCACCATGGTCTCGATCTCTTGACCTCGTCATCTGCCCACCCCGGCCTCCCAAAATGCTGGGATTAGAGGTGTGAGCCACCAGGCTCGGCCCTCCTTTTTTTTTTTGCAATGGTCCTTATGCTGGATTCATTTGTCTTGAATGGCGGGCAATATCAGCTGCAGACCTCAATGTACATACCACGCACTTCAACTTTTCCTTGTAATGTCATGACTTTGCTTCTTGGGGGCATTTCAAGCATCACTAGTGGCACTTCATATGGGTCCCAAGGTATTATTCAAGGTTTACGGTGCTGCGTTAAACACGATGCAAAATACATGAGAACTGCAAGAGATCACTCTTCACCGCAATATGCAATTTACAGGAGAGGGGAACTGTTCCTGTAGAGAGGACTGGCACCACACGATGTTTTAAGCGGATACTTGAGCTCGCCACAACAGCAACAGGAGGTGGCTATGAAGTTACATACTGTCCTACAGTTAGTTTCATGCATATGATTTAATATCGAATCTTAATGCTTGTTTACATTTCTTTTGACTACAAATAGTGTCATGTATAGTCTGTAAATGTTGGAGAGCATAGTTTTGATAAATTTTAACTTTTTCAGCTGGGTGCGGTGGCTCACATCTGTAATTCCAGCACTTTGGGAGGCTGATGCAGATGGCCAGAGCTCAGGACTTCAAGACCAGCTTAGGCAACAAGGCAAAACCCCATCTCTACAAAATATACAAAAGTTAGCAGGGAGTGGTTGTGTGCAACTGTCGTCCCAGTTACTTGGAAGGCTGAGGTGGGAGGACGGCTTGAGCCAGGGAGGTAGAGGCTACAGTGAGGTAAGATCATGGCACTGCACTCCAGCCTGGGCAACAGAGCAAGACTTAGTCTCAAAAAGAAAAAAAAAAAAAAAAAAATCGGCCAGGTGCTGGGCTCACGTCTATAATCCCAGCACTTCAGGAGGCCAAGGTGAGGGATCACCTGAGGTCAGGAGTTTAAGACCAGTCTGGCCAAAATGGCAAAAATCCATCTCTACCAATAATACAAAAATTAGCTGGGCATAGTGGTGGACACCTGTAATCCCAGCTACTTGGGAGGCTGAGGCAGGAGAATTGATTGAACCTAGGAGGTGGAGTTTGCAGTGAGCTGGATGGTGCCACTGCACTCCAGTCTGGGCAACAGAGAGATGCTGTCTAAAAAAAAAAAATTATCCTTTTATAATAAATTTGTGTATACTTTATGGTGGTAAATGAGAAAACAGACTAGTTTCTATACATATTTTATCCATTCATGACATGCCTAACTTTTTCTTAGTCTTTTGCTGTTTCTAGACTACGCAATTCATCCGCAAGTTTTTTGAAATTATCATAAATTTCCAAAATTTTTTCCAACGTTTCCAATATATTGAAAAATACTACATGTAAGTTAACTTTCCCAGTTCAAACCCATGTTGTTCAAGGGTCAACTGCACTCACATATTTACTTACATATGTTTACTCGATGGAATCCAATAAAGATCACTCTATCTTTAAAACTGCTGTATACAGCCGGGCGTGGTGGCTAACGCCTGTAATCCCAGCACTTTGGGAGGCCAAGGCAGGCAGATCACCTGAGGTCAGGAGTTCAAGACCATCTTGGCCAACATGGTGAAACCCCAGCTCTACTGAAAATACAAAAATTAGCTGGGTGTGGTGGTGTGCGCCTGTAGTCCCAGCTACTGGGAATGCTGAGGCAGAAGAATCGCTGGAACCCAGGAGGTGGAGGCTACAGTAAGCCAAGATCCTGTCACTGCACTCCAGCCTAGGTGACAGGGCAAGACTCCATCTCAAAATAAAAAACAAAAGTAAATAAAACTGCTGTATACAAACACTTGGGGTTCTACAGACCATAAATGCGATCAAAATAACCCTCACTTGCCGGTTGCATACTGTACTGTGCTGAACCGTATACACAGTCTATGGTGCAGACTTTGGGGGAATACAGAGATATTTAGCTATTTAAACTTTCTCCCTTCTCTGCCACCTTCAATTACCACGTTTGTCTGCTTTTCTTTTTCTGTTTGCTCTGGTACCCTCAAAAACACATAAATACTAGTTCATAAAGTTCATGAGGATTGGGATTCTGGCTGTGTGGCTCACCCACAAGTCAGTTAAGACTGGGCTATAATAGGTGCCTCTCTCCTGCTTCCATTACTCTCTCATTTTTTCCCAACCATACAAGGCTTGGCTCTACCTTAAAACAGTGACTATTACTAATTTGTGCCCTAAAATCTCACTTGAAAAAATGTATATGGCTCTAGAACCCTAAATACGTCAATAATCCTTTAGCTTGGCAAAAGTGAACTGTGGAATGGTTAACTGTCTAATTTAAAAGTTGAGTACCCTACAGAGCAAGTCCGAAAGACATCAGAACAGCAATTCATAAATTTTACAGTGGTGTCACAAACAGAAGGTTGCAGTAGTCAGTGCCACATGTGGTAAACAGAAAATAAATGTGACACCTAGGATTAGGAATCTTCAAACAGATGGGGACCTGCTCTACCAATTTCTAAGTGACAAATGAGGATGACAAAATGATTTTAGTTAATGGTGAGGGAGAGATTTGGATTCTTGGATTCCTTCAGCTCTATGCTTACTACTAAATCTCAAACTTTCTCCCTTCTCTGCCACCTTCAATTACCACGTTTGTCTGCTTTTCTTTTTCTGTTTGCTCTGATACCCTCAAAGACAAATAGACATACTTCCAAAAGAGAGAAAAATGTTGATCTACAGGACATTAAACAAAGTGGAGAAATGGAAAGAGAAGGAAGAAAACAAAAATAAGAGAAAGTGCACTCCAAATTCCTTTTTTCTTTGGCCCTGAATTTGTGGAAGTATATTTTACAGGCACTGCGATACACTGGGCATATGGAAAAAAGAGGATGGCAGCTTCTCATGAACCCCAGAGCAGCTCTGGCTTTCCACATTTCACTTGTCTGCTGAGAACCGCACCTAGGCTACTCTGGGGTTTAGGCTTCCCAGCTGAGACTACCTGCCTTTAAAAAAATGGAAACTGATCTTAGTTTCCTTTGAAAGGATGAAACTGGCCCCACACCCTAAAAACAAGTCTCACTGTGATAATAATATCTATGTGACCATTTTCTATTACTCAGTTCAGAATCTGTGAATTTCGAACAATATCCAATATGGTATGTCAAGTCAGCAGGAATTTTTACAGTTTACTGGCATTGGCTAAATAATAGCAATTCTCAATTACCCACCATAAAGCAAGACCAGACACATACGGCTAACCTAAGCACAAAGGCATCAGAATCACAAAACTAAAAGACTTGGGTTATTTCCTTACCCTGCTCAAAACTATGCCCTAGTAGAAGTATTAGCGGGGATTACAGAAAGAACCAGAAATAGGAAGAAGAGAGTGACTTAAATGATCTACAGACAATATAAAAAGCTGCTAAATGATCACATTTTAGCTGATTAACAATATGCCTGGAATAACAGATTCATTTAAACTTGAAAACAGGAAGCTAAGCCTCTTAAAATTATTTCTTGACTTCATTTTGATAAATTACATAATAAGGTTTATTTCTACAATAAGAGTCACTTTAGTCTTACCTCTGGTAAACAGAATTCAGGCACAGAATCCACAAATACATGACCCGAGCACTCCTTTAGCTCCTAAAATAAATGAACAGGAAAAATACAAGGAAGAGATATTGAGTAGATACAGGACCAAAGAAATATACTCCCCAAACCAAACTTTTCACGAAGAATTAGACTACTGGAGTTGGAGGGAAGCTGGGAGGTTATTAGGCCAACTGTCTGGTGTTTAGGCTCAGGCAGGCCAAGTGTCTTATTAAGGGTAAAATGCTGGTTAGTTGCAGACTCAGGACTTGAATGCACATTTCTTGAAGCTTCTTCAAGAAAGCCATGCATGGGTATGTGCTGCTCCCATAACCCACAATCCAGTGATTTCCAAATAAGGTATGCAAACTGTACTACCAACACCAGAATTATGTGGGGATATGGATTACATGAATGATCCCTGGCCCTATCTAACACTGAAGGGATCAGAAATTGGGGATGAGGCCATGGAGTGTGTATTTGTAACAAGCACCTCCAGTGATCGTGTTATGCTGTCAGGCTAGGAGTCATGGCCCCACATAAACAGTTTAGAGGCTCTTTCTCCACCTACCATGGTTTGAAAGGAAAGGGGCATGTAAGGAGGGAGGGTCAAGAGCCGGAAACAGGGATTCAGCATCCACCTTCACCACCTCCGCCACCTCCTCCACTACCACGACCACCACTACCACCACCATCACTATCATCTCCACCACCACCTCCACTACCACGACCACCCCCACCACCACAATCACCTCCACCATCACCACAACCTCCTCCACTACCACAACCACCACCACCGTCACCTCTACCACCTCTACCACCACCACATCCTCCTCCACTACCACGACCACCACCATCATCACCACCACCACCACCACTACCCTCACCTTCACCACTTCTACCACCACCTCCTCCTCCACTACCACTACCACCACCACCAACACCACCACCATCACCTTCACCACTTCTACCACTACCTCCTCCTCCACCACCACCACAACCTCCACCACCACCTCCTCTTCTACCATCACCACCTCCTCCTCGACTACCACCACCATCACCTCTACCACCACCTCCTCCACCACCACCACCATCATCTCCACCACCACCACATCCTCCTCCACTACCCTGACCACCACCACCACCATCACCTCCACCACCTCTACCACCTTCTCTGCCTCCTCCTCCTTGACCATGACCACCACCATCACGTCTACCACCTCCACCGCCACCACCTTCACGGCCACCACCTCCACCATGACCACTGCCATCATCACCACCATGAATGTAATGTTTTTCCTTGCAGAACATACTATTTATTTAGCATTATAAAACAAATGTATTCAAAAGAAAGCAGTGTATGTATAAAGAAACAGAGAGCATCCAACTTCTCACCCTACCCATGACCCACCTAATTTAATAAACCTGTCTTAAATTCCCCCACAGGTTGACCCTGAGAAAAGAGCTTGAGAACAGGTAGTTTATATGGGAGGTGCTGAGAAAACAGGAGCACGGAGAAGTGATCCATGCAAAGGAAGGTGATACATAATGGCTTTGTCACTGAGCCACATACTACTTTGGGCAACTGGAACTTGTCCCCATGGGGAAAATCAGAAATGGTGTAACACAAACACTTTCGAGCTACCCCACTTGGAATGTTTATATACCAAACTCCTGCATTGTGTGCAGCCTTAGTAAAAAAGTCTCAGGCAAAGCCAGACTGATACTGGCAGCTAGAGTGATGACAGAGGACACTGAAATAGCAAAGTCTTAGCGATATGGGTGGGCTACCAATATGGGCTGCTACAGTGCCTCCTGAAGGCCACGAATGCTTTCTCCTCTCACCAACACTTTAAACTGAAGTCCACAGTGAATTTTTTGCACCATCAAGGTTAAAACTACCTATGACTTTACATTGAAACCAGTAAAAGACAGAATGTGGTTGACAGCTTCCTTTGCTCCTTCCAGAACAGGAAAGGTACTATTCTAAGTTTGTTCTATCATGTTTCCATTGGTCACTGAACATATATTGTACACATCCATATATACATGTATCTATATTTACATAATCAGAGTCTGAATGATTTTACTCTCAATGTTTATCTGAAAATAGGGCATTGACTAAATAATACTGTCCTGTTGAATTTTCTAAGTCTCATAACAGAAACTTGACAGACGATTTCCTTCTCTTGACTTCCCCTGAACACTCTGGTTCCTCTCCATAGATGAGTACCATTTAACTAGCGACAGGCTGAGCCAAAAGGAGACTGAACACAGTTCTTAATTACAATGTACCTGCCAGCTAAAAACAAATGAGCAATTAGGTTTAATGGGAGAAGACTCCCTACTCCCCCAGGATGAGGTTAAAAATGATTAAATACAAATCACGGGAAATTTCAAAGCTTTGCCTGGTCTTAAATTAGCTATGTAATCTTCTTCCCCATAACGCTACATTTCAGGATAGGGCATATGATAAAAAGTCTCCTCGAAGGCGCTCATCCTTCCTGGCCTGCAGAAGCATATTTGCCATTCCAAACACTTACAATGTCACTGTATTTTATTCACCACTCCCTTCTAATGAAATACTCCCACATACACATGCAAGTCATTTCGCTCACAATGCGCTGGTAATGGGATGCTTCGGAGCCTTCTGCGGGGAACAATGATTTATAGCCAGCAGTAGACTCAGGCTGAAATCAGGTACGCAGGTTTCTGAATATCACATAATTTTACAGTCAGCTCTGAAGAAAATCTGGTTTCAAATTATGCATTTGGCTTGTACTTGAGGTTAGGGTGCAGTTACAGGAATTAATTCTGTAAAAAGAGCACCTCTTAATTTAACAGTATCTATTATAAGAGAAAATGCCTTATTTAGATGAATCATTTTAAGCATCTTTAAACTCTTAGTTTTTCAAATGTGAAACCTAGGAAAGGAAGAATGATTTAGGGAACTAGGACGTGGCCTGAGTGGGCTTCACAGTCTTTAATCTTCTTCTACCTCTGATTTTAGTACCAAGTTTGACTAGGTTATAGTTGTAACAATTTTTGGTAGCTTTGGTCTTTCATTTATTCAGTTAACTGCCTAACTATTGATCTGAGGGAGGAATTACTGAAAAGATAATGTAATGTCAAAAATGTAACAGCCTTGAAGAAAAAGAAGTAATTTAAGCCATTTATTTTAGGCGTAGTCAGTCATTAAGTCATAATAGGACTCCAAATCCCAGATTCCTAAAACTGTGTGTCTTTTTTTTTTTAATGATCTATAAAGATTGTCCATTCTAGGCTATCAGGACACGTTGAAACAGGATCACAGATCACACCATGGGAGACCCTCTTTCAAATTAACCTAAGAGCACTGCCCCTAGCGCCCTGCACAAGGTGGCACTGCCCAGGAAGCCAAACACTCTGCTCCTCAGACCGTTCCCCACACAGTGGCCAGAGTGGTCCCATCTGACAGTGCCACTGTCCTTCCGCAACCTTCCATGGCCTCTCGTGACCCAAAAAAGACCCAAGCTGTTTACAAAGCCCTACCTGATCTGGGCAGTTTACTCGAGGATTTTAAAGTTATTTTAAAAAAGGTTTTACTCCTTCCAATCACAAAATGAACTGGATTGAATTCTTTAAAAAGCCTTGTCTTTGAAATGCTCATTTCGATTCTAGAAATAATAGTTTTCTTTCTGTGGTGATAAAAGGTATTTGCAGCAGAAGTACTTCGATTTCTACACGTGAGCAAATTGGATCTGAATCCCAACACTGACATTCTCTAAAAGGCGCTTAAAAACTGTAGTTACTATGTCCTGAAGACCGCAGCAGAGATCTTTGGGTTTTTCAGAGAAGAAAAAAAAAGCCATCAGTCGCACTACTACAGGGTGGCTCTGGTATGAGAAGACAGCTTTCCACTGGGTGTAGGTAGGCTTTAGTTTGTAGTCTTAGACATTACCTTGTCCAAGAAAGCATTTCCATCCTTCAGGGACCAGCCAGGAAGATTAGACAGCCTGGGACTGCAAAATAAAAGATTAAATTAACCTAAATAGATTATAATCCTCCGTGACTTCATGGTGACTGTACTGTCTCCATAAAAACAGTTTAAAATTACTGGCAGTAGTGCTTACCCTAAATATCAATAAAAAATAGGAGAAATAACCATGCTGTATCAAGCTTAAAAATTATGTGGCAATAGGATATTAAAAGTTCAAATAATTTAGCAGAAAATTGGGAAAACGAAAAGAATCTTATGCAGAATAAAGAAAAAAGAAAGATGAGACACAAGAGCCTTTTCTAGTTGTCCAATCACCCCTCTTCTTTCCGTTGTTCGTATTTGACAACAGTCCTTAGGACAGGACAGAACAGGCATCATCTTATTGCAGGTGAAAAAACAGATACAGAGGTTAGGAGCTCTGACGAGAACACTGCCCTATTGGGAAGCTCACTGTCTACCCGTCAGCATTCGCCACAAACCCGAATACCTGAATTACAGTCCAGTCCATGCTTTCAGTTCACTGCTTTACAAGCAGATTAATCACCTGTCACCTGTGACCTGAGTTTCCAATTCTGGAGAATGAAGCCAGTTTTCCCAAGTGTTACAAAATGACACCATGTCTAAAGTGAACAGCTTCTAGCAGATGAGGTCAAGTTCATGTATACGTTACATTTTAAAAATCCGAATTAAAAAAATCATTTACTACTAGTAATCTCAAGCTTTAACTGTGTACTACTAGTTGACCAGAAGAAATATAACGGAAGCTAAAAGTGCCAATAACTCAGGAGAGAAAACAGTATGCCGAGAAAATGGAAAGCTTAATGACCAAGGCAATGTGTGAAGAAAAAGCCCATCAGGATTCCATGCTGGATAGCAAAAGGATTTCAGCACTCACTACGAAATTAACATCTGTGATGCAGAAGTTAAGGGCAAAGTAAGGGTGTGGGACTAAAATAATCAGAACCCAGGTATCTGTATGGTCCCTCTTCCTCTTCCCAAAATAAACTCATCAGATTCTAAGTCTGTAATTAGATGATAGGTATGAGAGTCATCATAAAAACATAAATATGTGAATATTTGTCAATCTTCTAGAAATGGTTAAAAACCTGAATAAAATATAAATGCATCTAATTTCAGAAAAAAGTGAGAATTGGGGGGGGGTAACTTTTAATTATTAGGTTGGTGCAAATAATTTTGACATTAATTCCAAACTTAGAGAAAAGCTGCAAGGACGTGAATACGATGGACTCTCACATACCCTTTATCTAGATTAACTGTTTATACTTTGCCTTTACTTATCCAAAATTGAGAATATTCATTTCATACTAGAGAATGACAATCACTACTGGAGGCCGGTGTGGTGGCTCACACCTGTAATCCCAGCACTTTGGGAGGTTGAGGTGGGAGGATCATTTGAACCCAGGAGTTTGAGCCCAGCCTGGGCATCATAGAGAGACCCTGTCTCTATAATAAATTAAAAAATTAGCAGGGTGTGGTGGTACATGCCTGTCAGCTACTTGGGAGATCAAGGAGGGAGGATCACTTGAGCCCAGGAGATCAAGGCTGCAGTGAGCTGTGATTGTGCCCCTGCAACAAAGCATGATCTTGTTTTGAAATAAGACCCTGTTTAAAAAAAAAAAAAAATCACTAGTGAGAGAATCAAATTTGACTGGTATAAATCACACCTGATAAACATTTTTTTTTAAACTTAGGGAGTTTCTAAAAAACTTTTTTAAAATAAACTCTAGGAGTTTTCTGCTCTAACTCTTCAGAAAAAGATGCCATTACCATTAGTTGTTTTAATTATCATCTCATTTCATAGTCATAGGTTTTGAAGACTACTTACTTCTTGAAAAATATATTTGATATCAGATCAGATTAAGAAAGCAAGCATTCTAATAAAAATGTAAGGACAAGACAACGTGGACACTGTTCTCATTTCATGCATGTTAACTCTCTAAAATAAGGTTGTAAATATCCACTTCTCTTTATAAAGAGAACTGAATCAAAAGACACAACTCTATTCTGTCTGTTCCCCATCAGACCCACACAAATCAGATAACAGATGCAGTTAGCTGTCTCAAAAAATGTTCAGAAACAGTATGTTGCTTATCAGAATATAACTAATTTTTTTAAAAGCAAAATTTTCAGGTGTTGTGGTTTAAACTCCTGGCAAACATTCTTTAATAACATCAAAGCCATCTATTACACCTGGGGGGTTACTCTGGGTTAGAGCCACTGCTAGCAGATACGACTGAATGCTCAAAGAAAATCACGATCACGTTGTGACAACAGTGCCAACGACAAAGGGATGCAAATATGTCACCACATGGCAAAAGGATGCTGACTATAAAGATGAAAATATTTCCTTACTGTGTTCCAACAAGTTAATGAATAAACCATAAAGAGTAAACTTTAAGTTACCAAAGGGGAAGGAACTTATTATTTTGCTTTTAATGACTACAAAGCCCGACTGTGTAAACTTCGTAAACAAGGAGACAGAGATCTTTCCACAGAAATCTAATAAAATGGCCAGGCACCGTGGCTCATGCCTATAATCCCAGCACTTTGGGAGGCCAAGGGAGGTGAAACATCTGAGGTCAGGGGTTCCAGACCAGCCTGGCCAACATGGTGAAACCGTTTCTGTCTCTACTAAAAATACAAAATTTGCCGGGCGTTTTGGTGCATGCCTATAATCCCAGCTACTCGGGAGGCTGAGGCAAGAGAATCACTTGAACCTGAAAGGCAAAGGTTGCAGTGAGCCAAGATCTAGCCATTGCACTCTAGCCTGGGCAAAAAGAGTAAAACTCCACTATAAAAAAAATAAATAAATAAAAGAAAATAAATTGAATGAAATATGGGGGGTAAACGTACCAGAAAAATTATGATTAAAGAAGAGCACATCTTTGCACCCACAATTGTACTAACATTTCTTAGGAAAAAATGATAACATTAAAATTTTTAGTTGAAAAAAATGTATAAAGATTTTTAAAGTAACTGTTTACTTTGAAAAAATACATAAATTATTCTCATAAGCAAATAAATAACCTAAGACAAGTAATCTATTGCCAGGAAAATACTGAAAAGAATGTTGAACATTACATGCAATTTCTTTTTTCTTTTTATTAGAGACAGACTCTACTCTGTCACCCAAGCTGGAACAACACAATTGTGTGATCACAGCCCACCTGAGTCTCAAACTCCTGGGCTCAAGTCTCAGCCTTCTGAGTAGCTGGGACTACAGGTACATACCATCACACCCAGGTACGAAATGTATTACTTTTATAATCAGAAAATAATAATGAAAGAGGCATGAGTCCATTCATTCATTCATTTATTCAAAAAAGATTAACAAGCTTAATACTCAGAGCAAAGTGTTGGAATGATAGTAAATAAACAATTCTTTCCTTTCAGGAGTCTGCAATGTAGTATAGGGAGAGAGTAATTACACCAGAATAAAATAAGAGCTCTGACAGAGGTATGCAGGAGGTGCCATGGGTTCACGCAGAAAGGGCACTTTTGATAGTTTGCAGTGAGGTGGCAGAGCAGAAAATAGGAGTTAGGAAGCGGAGGTGGAGGAGGTCTTTCAACAAAAAGGAAAGAGGGAAGAGCCTCATTACAGGGTGCAGTGTTACAGGAGCATGAGGTGTTCATCTTTTCACTCACTGATTTAGGAATCTTTCTTTGCATGTCAAGATGCTGGTGACAGGACTAGGTGCTGGCAATAGGACTGCAAGCAAAACACTCCCTTCTCCTGAGGAAGCAGGCGAGGGACACGAATCCAGTCAGGACGCAAATTAAAGGCGACCAGTGGAGGCAGCATGAAAAGATTTCCCTAGGGACATGAGGACTGCGTTGAGATCTGGACAGGAGCAGAGTCAAGGGGAAACCGGGGGTCAGGGCCTGAGGCACTAGAGAAAGTTCAGCTCCTACTTACAGGTGAGAACATGTAGTATTTGGTTTTCAGTTGTGCTAATTCACCCAGAATAATGGCCTCCAGCTGCATCCATGACACTACAAAGGGAATGATTTTGTTCTTTTTTATGGCTGTGTAGTATTCCATGGTGAACAGCCAGCAGGTTCCTCCAGAAGGTTCCTCACCAGTTCTTGGCATGGGCATCGTCCACGAAGGTTATTCACATGGAACTTTGAGCAGATTCCAAGACACTCCCTCCCAGTCCCCATCAGCTAGAACACCATCATTATTCCCTTTCTACATTGAAACCGTAGTCACAGATGATCTCACAGAGCCTTCCAAGCTGAAAAAACAGTATATGTGACTGCTCTGAGGAAGGAGTTGGAAGATTTCTTTGAAACTATTTAATAGAAACAAAGAGCAAGAGGCAGAGTATAAACAAGGTTGGGGGGGCGGGCAGGCATGAAGCCTGATACGCCGAGATGAGTGTGGTGTTTATCCTAAGAGCAATGAAAAACCACTGAAAGGTTTTAAACAAGTAAGATAAGATTGGATTTGTGCTTCTAAGAGATGACTGGGGAAAATCTAACCATATGCCTTCTGATAACAGATACCATCAACAGCATGGTATTCCTACCAAAAACAATAACCCCAACCTAATCACGAGGGAACATCAAACAAACCCAAATTGAAAGTCGTTGTATGAAATAATTGGCCATACTCTTAAAAACCTCAAGGTCACAAAAGACGAACTGGGAAAGTCTTCCAGATTAAAGGAGTCTAAAGAAATGACAGCTAAATGTAGTGTGGATGGAATCCACATGAGATTCTGGATGAGAAATTACCATTTTTTTCTTTTGCTATAAAGGGTTTCATAGTGAAATTACGAATTGGTAAAAGTAGGGACATATGTATAAGGTATACAGATTAGACACTGATATACTATCAACATAAATTCCCTGATTTTGATTTTTGTACTATGGCTATGTTAGAGGATATTCTTGCTCTTCGGAAATTCAACCATTTACCGGTGAGGAGCATTATGTCTGCATCTCACTCTCAAATGGGTCAGAAAAAAATTATGTGTATACATATAAAGAGGAAATGATAAAGCAAATTTGTTAAAATGCCAATAAACTGATAAAGGCAATTAGGAATTTCTTGTACTATTCTTGCAGCTTTTCTGTAAATCTGTAGGATTTCAAATAAAAAGTCACACAAAAAGATTACCCTTGATTGAGATGGGGTCAAGATCAGAACTGAAGAAACTGGTGAGGATACCTACAAAAGACAAGAATGACTATAGCAGCACTGAAGAGAAGTGACTGGATTCTAGAACCATTTAAAAGGTAAAAATGACAAGGCTTAATTTTATACCCAATCAAGTTAGAAGGAAAGCGCCACACTCTGAGTTTCCATTGAGAGTCCTTTATTGCCGGCGAACAAGAGGCAGTTCACACTCAAATATCTCTTGGCCCGGATGAGGGGGATGTGATTTCTTTTTATACCTATTCTACGAGAAAGGAGAGGGGGAGTCTGGCTGAAGCAAAATTTTACAGAAGCAGAACAAGCAAGTTAAGGAAGCTGGAAACCAGGAGGCAAGAGGTTCCCACAGTTGCTGGTTACCAAGAGGGGTATTCACAATAGCCAGGGAATTGCCAAGCAGGATGTGGTTACAACGGTTACAAAGTTCTGGGTACAGCGTGACCCAGGTGTGCACCTGAAGGAGGGAACGGCAGGGAAGGACAGGCTAAGATGGAGTCTGTCAGGTTCACATCTAAGATGGAGTCTGTTTGGTTTACATCATAATCAAAGACTGAATATGGAGGAGTGAGGAAGAAGGCTGAATCAAAGTTAACTCTGTTTTTTGGTTTTTATAAAAGGATACCATTCACTAAGACAGGAACTTGGAGAAAACCGTATCTGGAAGGATACGTTTTCCTCTTCTGGACCCAGTCTGATCATGAAAAAAAGGTTGAGGGGATGCTGAGAGTTTGTTTTGTTTTGTTTGAGAAATAGTCTTTCTCTCTCTGTCACTCAAGCTGGGCTGGAGAGCAATGGCACAATCATGGTTCACTGCAGCCTCGACTTTCTGGGCTCAAGCAATCAACATGCTTCAGCCTCCCAAGTCAGCTAGGACTATAGGAACACACTACCATGCCAAGCTAATTAAAAAACAGTTTTGTAGGCACTTTGGACACGTCAATTTGGAACTTGGAGAAGAGTTACTAACTAAAGATGCACATTTGTAAGTTGCTGTTTGGATGGTTATTGCAGCTTTGAGCAATTTATTTTTTATAATTTCAACTTTTATTTAGATTCACAAGGTACACGCGCAGGTTTGTTACCTGGGTATATTTCATTATGCTGAGGTTTGGGGTACAATTGATCCCGTTGCCCGGTAGTGAGCAGAGCATAGTACCCAAGAGTTAGTTTTTCAATCCTTGACCCCCTCCCTACCCAGCCCTTCTAGTAGTCCCCAGTGTCTATTGTTGCCATCTTTATGCCCATGTGAACCCAGTGTTTAGCTCCCACTTACAGGTGAGAACACGCCATATTCTTGTGTTAATTCACCAAGAATAATGGCCTCCAGTTGCATCCATGTAAAGGGCGTGATTTTGTTCTTTTTTATGGCTGTATAGTATTCCATGGTGTATATGTACCACATTTTCTTTATCCAGACCACCACTGGGGGACACTTAAGTTGCTTCTATGTCTTTGCTATTGTGATTAATGCTGAGCATTTATTAAATGATCTTGGTGGAGACTATGATGGTCAATGAACAATGAAGAATGTCAATACATGATGGCCAATTATAGGAAAACACATCTCCAAAGTATACAGAGAAATAAGGGTCCCAGAGATAAGAGGAAAACCGGAAACACATTATCATGGAGGTTGGTGCTGCTGAATGGTCAAATAAGATGAGAACTGACAAACGCCCATGACATCTAATGACATGGACGTCACGTGGGACCTCAGAGGTTCTGGCGGAGGGGTGTGGGCAGAGTAAAGACTGGACAGGGTTTAGAAATGAAGGGGAAAGAGGAATACACAAAAGGTCAGAATTTTTTTTACGTTAAAAGCGAATGATTATAACTAAATGACAATCAAGATGGAAAAGTGTAAGACAAAGCAAAGATGTAAAATAATTTAATTAGTTAATTACAATAATAAAAGGACTCTGAAAAAGAGATTAGGATGGAATCCAGGGAAGATACAGCAATTCATTCACACAACAAATACTTACCGAGCAGCTACGACATGCCAAGCACAGTTCCAGGCACTGGGGATACAACAGAGAACCAAATTCCCTGCCTTTATGAAACTGACATGTAGTGGAGAAGATAAACAATACATAAATAATGTACTCATAATGTAACAAGTGCTATGAAGACAAACAAAGCAGCTGAGGGGATAGAGAGGGTCAGGAATACTATTACGGGCAACTGCATCCTGGTCTGAGCAAAAGGAGACACCTTTTTTAAGACACTGTATGGAGAGCTAAGCAACCATTCTACTAGTAGAACTTCCCTCTGAGAGTAAAAGAATGGCAACGGGGAGAGGGGAAGAGGATTCCAGTGCTGAGCCAGTACCATGAGGACAGAAGAACTGGGTGAGGATGAGAACGAACAGGAAGGGGAAAACATGCAGCTGGGATTGTCTGCCCTCATCCAGTTCTGATCACCTGGGAAATTCATGACCCCACAGAGCAGGCTGGGCTCCCTTTTGGAAGCTCTCATGGTATCTTGTATTTTATCTTTTAAGTGATTATCCTAAGTATGCTTACTTGTTTTCTAATCACAAGTGTAATAAAATCTTCATCTGTGTGATGTCTTTCTCCCTGATACACTGTAAGTTCCATGAAGGAAAGTAAGTTCTTCTGTTCATCTCTATATCCACTGGTCAGGAACAGTGCAGATTTTTAATAAACATCAATCGACAAACAAATATTTTGTTCTTTGGGGAAAAAAGACAATAAAATCAGGCTATTAGGAAATAACCTATTGTCATGTAAATAAGCTCCCCCCAAACCCCATTTTTGGGTAATATCTGTGCGTGGTACATGTATTTATTTATTTTTTGAGATGGAGTCTCACTCTTGCCCAGGCTGGAGTGCAGTGGCGTAATCTTGGCTTACTACACCCTCCACCTCCCAGGTTCAAGCGATCCTCCTGCCTCAGCCTCCCAAGTAGCTGGGATTACAGGCACCCACCACCATGCCTGGCTAATTGTGTGTGTTTGTGTGTGTTTGTGTGTGTGTGTGTGTGTGTGTGTGTGTGTGTGTGTGTATTTTCAGTAGAGACAGGATTTCACAGTGTTGGCCAGGCTGGTCTCAAACTCCTGACCTGAGGTGATCCACTTGCCACGGCCTCCAAAAGTGCTGGGGTTACAAGCGTGAGTCACTGAGCCTGGCCTGTGGGTGGCACATGTATTTCTAAGAGGGAGTAATTATAACTGAATTCCATCGGCTTTGCATCAAATGTAATCTGGAATTATCTCTGACCTTAACCTCATACCACCTTACTGTACTCCTTATCTCAGAAAAATCAATAGTTGATGATAATTTTTCTAGATGGTTCCTAGGGTTATCATTGTGAATAATCATTGCACTCAGTGATGTCTTCAGGAATAACTGAGATAAACTAGAAAGCTTACCCGGCTTGCTATGCTTTTGAGCTCTTATATCTACTTTAGATAGCTTTTCCATATCCTAGCTTGTATGTGGTATCACTTTTTGCTACTCTAAGTTTATTTGCTTCTACAAGGTAGCCACTTTTACAAACTGTTTCTAAATAGTAGTATGCTGGCAAACCAATTTCCTAAGGCAAAGTCTTAGTTAAGCGTAAACAGTGCTGATTGTAGGCCTGAGGCAATCTGGCTCATTTAAGATATAAACTTGGGCTACATATGTGGTTCTAAATCTAAAGTTAACTTAGTTTGAAAATAATGCACAGATGCCTATTGAAAAGACATGTCAGACTCTATCATGTTAAGTCTCTGCAAAGGCTGCTAAATAATTCTAAAATTCAATTCTTGGGCTCATCAGTTGACCATTTACCAGCTCTCATGTGAATTAGCAAGAAAGATGAAATATACATGACCTGAGTTGTACTGAGCAGTTGCAAGAACATTTTACAGAAGCTCAGAAGAAGTTATAATAAAGAAGCCAATCAATAAATCAATAGAGCACTTTCCATCAACTCAGCCAATGAAATTATTTTGATAAAGAACATTTTTAAGGGAACAAAGCAAACTTATGACAATACACTAGGTACTAGTAATCTTTATACTAATGGTACCATTTTCCAGCAAATTTAAAGCTCATTCTGTCTTTGGATGCACCAGCACATACCTTTGAACAAGCGGCAAAGGAAGGAAATTGAGGGTGGAAGTCATGTCCAGTCCGCAGTCCAACATAATGGTGGTTGATTTGAATTTGAGCACATTGCATGGTAAGGTTGGGTGCCCTGACAGGCAATACTGAAAAAAACGAAATCACTCTGATCAGTAATCAATTACAGAAGAAGTCTACAAGGTAAAGTGAATTAAGTAACACTGACAATCTTCTTTCATGAGACCAGCGTGTAAAGTTCAGCTAACTTGCTATGTGATTTCCTCCCTCTTACTGCTTGGGGACTACTTTCCCTACCAGTTCAAAATACTCAAGTCTCCGATCACACCTGTCTGTCTTTTCACAGGCTGCCAAATTATGCTTGAGGCAAGCCCGGTTTTAGATGGGCCACAGTTATTCAAAATAGAAGGTTTCAAGGTAAAGGGTATTCATTCTGTTTTCACAGGACACTGGCAAATTCCCATTTTCCCCTACGTATGTAAGTACTGTCTAAAGCTGTGGATGTCAATGAAACTCTAAGCTGGACACTCAAACTGCGCTCTAGGTTTGGTTTTCCTCCCTTGTAAGTAAGTGACCTTCCTCAAAGAGGAACTGGTTAGAAAGGTTAACTAACAAGCATGAGTGAAGGTTTATGCTCAGTCTTGTCAGAAGAAATGACTCAAAAGGACAAGTGACTTCCCTGATGTGCAGACACTAGGCAGGAGTGTGAGAACCTACTTCTACCAAGTGGGAGTCTCTTGCCTGCAGCAGCAGAGCTCAGAAGTCAAAGGGGCACAAGCCACAATGGTGTCTTCAAAGGAGAGTGAACACAACATACTGACTGAAACATTTCTCATGTTCTCCTCAATGTCATGGCAGTGACAGATCTGCCACACTGAAAATTATCTATATGGGATATGCTCTGCCACTTTTAATACTTCTATTGCTGTTCTGAAGAAAAGAAATGGACAAAGACCCTCCCCAACTTTTAAAACCCCCCCTTGAGCAGCAAAGCCCAGAAAACGAAGGGAACAGTGTGCTGAATCCACTGGCAAGTCCATTCTCTCCTTTTATTATTATTATTAATTTTTTTGAGACAGTCTCGCTCTATTGCCCAGGCTGAAGTGTAGTGGTGTGGTCTTGGCTCACTGCAACCTCCACTTCCCTGGTTCAAGCGACTCTCCTGCCTCCGCCTCCCAAGTAGCTGGGATTAGAGGTGTCTGCCACCACGCCTGGCTAACTGTTTTGTATTTTTAGTAAAGATGAGGTTTTACCATGTTGGCCAGGCTGGTCACTAACTCCTGACCTCAAGTGATTTGCCTGCTTCCTCGGCCTCCCAAAGTGCTGGGGTTATGGGCATAAGCCACGGCGCCCATCCTTCTTTCTGATTTAAGCATAAGGAAAGCACGAGTGAGAGTGATGCTCCACCAATGCCCAGCCCCCTATGGCCACAGTCACTTAGGCTGTCTTTCCACGTATTCCAGGTATTGCTATTGGTTCTATCTTTGAAGTGGAGGAATTTTCCACTTTTCTGCAGAGGACATTACAGGAACTAATGATTTCTGAAAACTGCATCTTCTAAAAATAGTAAGGCCAAGAGCCAAGAAGTTGTATTTTGCAAGCTTCTCCTTTATTCCAAGTTTATGTAGGATGATATTTTACCAAACCAAAATTCACAATTCATGGTCTGAAAAGATGCAAGGCTCTTATGATGAAAAAAATACAAATTATTTCAAACTGCAATTGTCCTGAAGAAGTCTTAAGATGCATGATTTTAGCAATTACATTTTACGTAAGTTCCTTCTTTGATAGGTACCAGAATTACAGAAAATGTTTTCCTCCTAATTAAGACAGAGATATTCCTATCTCCACCTTCCATCTGGCTCCCTATTGCTACTTGGTCTTTATTCCAATCTAAGAACTATTTGTTAAAGATAAACTATCTCAAAATGAACACACAGCACCACATTAAACTTGCTCCAAATACAGCAAATGTTCTAGTAAAAGCTTTCCTGTAGTTCTCCTTTCAAAAATAAGAAAAAAATAGATATTCAGAAAAGCATGGAAGAAAATAAAATAAAATGCATTTAACAGTTATTTCTGACTGGAAAAATTATTGTCCATTTTCTTCTTTTGGCTTTCAGTTTTCCAAATGCTCAGCAATGAGCTTTTACTACATTTTTATAATCAGAAAAAAAAAATTAAAACAAAATAGAGAATCGGCCAGTCATGGTGGCTCATACTTGCAATTCCAGCACTTTGGGAGGCTGAGGTGGGCAGATCGCAAAGTCAAGAGATCGAGACCATCCTGGCCAACATGGTGGAAACCTCCCCCTACTAAAAATACAAAAAGTAGCCAGGCGTGCTGGCAGGTGCCTGTAGTCCCAGCTACTTGGGAGGTTAAGGCAGGCGAATCGCTTGAACCTGGGAGGTGGAGGTTGCAGTGAGCTCAGATCACGCCACTGCACTCCAGTATGGGCGACAGAGCAAGACTCCATCTCAAAAAAAAAAAAAAAACAAATCCAAAAGAAAACCCCAGAAAATTTAGCCAGCCACATTGAATGACAAAATCTTTTTTTGATCTTCCTCCTTATCTAAATTATGGAGGATAAGGTACACCCGAAAACAGAAGAACATGTAAATTTTTAAAAAAGCTGATGCTCAAAAGATTTCAGCAAAAGAAGTTCACTGAAAGGCTTTCCGTTTGTTACTGTCCTTAAAGTGCAAAGGCCAAAGAAAAGCGAGGAATGCTTTCTAATGGCTATCACTGAACGGAACAACATTTTCAGAGCACTGACAAAAGGTGTCAGACCCCAAGCTCATTTGCCTTATTTGTATGGACGAGAAGGTTGAGCTCTACCCAGTTTCAGCAGCGTTTCTGGAAAGAGCCGAAGACACACAGTGAGGTCCCTCTGACTCCAACGATCCCATTCATGCTTCCCAAACTGCACCACTCACCATGGGTCAACTGAGTGCACGGAAGCACAGAGTGGCTGCCTGCGGTTCGCACACACATAGAGGAGGCGCCTGTGAAGAGCCCAGACCCCGTGGCCTCCAGTGACGCTCTTTGTACAATTCCAGTATCCTACCTCTGTCACCAAGCAGCATATCACCTACTGAGGGTTGTGAGACTAAGGCAGAAAACCAGTAAGTAATTATGGAAATAAAATTATCAACAATCACACCAACCTGATTATCATTTTTATATTCTGTCTTTTTTCGTATTTGTAAAAGCTATAATTTTAGTATTCGTACTGCTCTGTGTGCTGCTTCCACTCTTGATGACTATGTTTCCTCATGTTGCATCACCCTTCATTTTTGCTGGTCTAAGTCAATATACCACGGTTGGTTTGGTCATTCATCCCCTCATCGCTGAACACTGAAGGTTGTTTCCTGTCACTCTACTATCGCAAGCATGGCTGTGCTGATCACGTTAGTGCGTAAATGATTTTTCCATATTTGACTGTTTTTTAAGATGATTCCCAGAAGTGGCACTAACTAGGTAAAAAAAAATGAGCATTTTATGCTTTCAATCTGCTGCCAAAAGGCTTTCCAAAAAAGTCTGTATTTATTTATGTCATCGGTAATATATCAGATCTGTTTCACTGCTTAAACCCATGAGCATTATATTCAAAACCATTTAGAATCTGTACCGAAATGCAGCTATCACTAGTAGTAGCCATGTAGAAGTAATTAAATGGCCCTAACCAAGGAAAGTCAACTATTTGATAAGTGGCTTTAGTTCTGAGAGGCAGTTTGGTGAAATAATATAAAGTGGGAAGTTTGAAGTTGAGACTGCCCGAGCTCAAATCCTGACTGTGGGTCGGGTGCGGTGGCTCACGCCTGTAATCCCAGCACTCTGGGAGGCCGAGGTGGATGGATTACAAGGTCAAGAGATAGAGACCATCCTGGTCAACATGGTGAAACCCCTTCTCTACTAAAAATATAAAAATTAGCTGGGCATGGTGGCACGCGCCTGTAGTCCCAGCTACACAGGAGCCTGAGGCAGGAGAATTGCTTGAACCAGGGAGGCGGAGGTTGTAGTGAGCCAAGATCGCACCACTGCACTCCAGCCTGGCGCTTGGCAACAGAGCGAGACTCTGTCTCAAAAAAAAAAAAAAAAATCCTGATTGTGGTCAGTGTTAATGTGTGATTTGGGGAAAGTTAACTTTCAAGTGCAAGGTGCAGTCATAGAACCTAGCATTGCAGCAAAGTTGTTGTGAGGACTCAAAGAATGGGTACAGTGCCTTGTATACATTAAGTTTTATAAAATCATTAAGACACTGAAGAGGTCATCTAAGTATGAATGGAGTAATTTATGTTCTACAGTGGCATTCACTAACATCTTAAACACGTGCATCTCCTAAGACTAGATAAAGTAAATGAACAATTTTATAAATATTTCCCATTTTGCTAGTTTGTCCTTCAGGAAGATAGATCCAATAGTAAGTACAGAATAATCTTTATTTTTTTCTACCTTAACAAGCACATAGCAATGCTTTTATGTTCATTTTATTTCTATTTAATTAAAAAGCTACAAGTTTTTCTGTGATCACAATCTACAGTTGGCTCTCCATATTCATGGCTTCTGCATCCACACATTCAGCCGACTACAAAGGGAAAAATGTCTGAAAAGAAAAAACTACAAATAATAAAATATAACAATACTACAAAAGTTATGTAATTTTTAAAATGCAGCCTAGGCAGGGTGGCTCAAGCTTGTAATCCCAGCACTTTGGGAGGCCAAGGCAGGCAGATCACCTGAGATCAGGAGTTTGAGACCAGTTTCACCAATACGGTGAAACACTGTCTCTACAAAGATACAAAAATTAGCTGGGCGTGGTGGCAAGAGCGCCTGTAATCCCAGCTACTCAGGAGGCTGAGGCAGGAGAATCACTTGAACCCAGGAGGCAGAGGTTACAGTGAGCTGAGATCGCACCACTGCACTCTAACCTGGGCAACAGAGCAAAGCTCTGTCTCAAAAAAAAAAAAAAAAAAAAAAGGAATTTACTACTACTTATACTGCAGGCAGTGATACTGTATTAGGTGTTATCCCCTATGGGTATGGAGTGACCACTATATTATCTGTATTTCCCTGTTTGCCTTTTTTTCACAGAGTGGAACCTGGTTTTTAAAGTTACATATGGTTAAGACAAAGATTATATTTCTTGAATAAAAGTTTTATCAGTTATACTTAGTGTATATATTTCCCATTCTGCTATTTTCATTAAAAAGCTTTTATTATGGCCGGGCATGGCGGCTCATGCCTATAATCCCAGCATACTGGGAGGTCAAGGCAGGAGGATAATTTAAGGCAGGAGTTGAGGCCAGCCTGGGCAACACAGTGAGACCCTGTCTCTATAAAAAATAAAAAAATTAACCAGGTGTAGTGGCACACACATTAGTTCTAGGTACTTGGGAGGCTGAAGGGGGAGGATTGCTTGAATCCAGGAGTTTGAGGTTAGAGTGGGCTAAAAAAACTTTTATTATGGAAAATTTCAAACATTTACAGAGTAAGAAAAATTGGTATAATGAACTGCCATGTATTTATTACTCAGGTTTAACAACCATCCACATCTGCCCACTTCATTGCTGTTTTCTTTTTGATATCAACATATTTCTGCAGAACCACTATAATGTTGTTCAACCCATCTGATCTCTAAAAATACAGTTTTCTTAAATGTCCTAAATTGGCCTTTTATTCACAACTGGAAAAAAACAGTTCATTTTCCTAAATATCCTAGCACAATTCATTAAAGGTGATTCATGTTTGTTAAATTATTATTGGTTTATGACACCTAAACAATCTATAATAGTCTGAATTTATGTCTAAATTTTTTTTTGCCCAGTGGTCTATTTGTCTTGGTTTTTCATGTTTACATCTTACAGTATTTTCAGATAAGCTACAGCATCTAAATTTCAATTCTAAAAAAGCATTTTTTCCAAGGATGTAAATAGAGTCTACATTCAATCTATGCATTAATTTAGAGAATGCAGTCATGTTTACAATAACATTTCTCTGAGCCGGGGGCAATGTACTGCTTTCTATTCTTTTCTTTTCTTTCTGTCTTGCTCCATTGACCATCACCCATGTTGGAGTACAGTAGCGTGATCACAGCTCACTGCAGCCTCAAACTCCTGGGCTCAAGCAATCCTCTCAAGTAGCTGAGACTATAGGCATGTGCCACCAGATAGAGACAGGGTCTTGCTATGTCGCCCAAGCTAGTCTCAAACTCCTGGCCTCAAGCAGTCCTCCCAACTCGACCTCTTAAAGTGCTGGGATTACAGGCATGAGCCACCATGCTCAACCTACTGTTTCCTAGTTTATTAATTTTCTTGTTCCTCCTTTACAATTTAAAGTACTTTATTCCTCTAGTTAATAGCTAACTATTCAATTATCATTACAATAAATATCTTTGCTTTCAATTTCATTTGATCTCTGCTCTCAGTTTTATTTTCTTTAACTTTTATCTGTTACATTTTTTCTAACTTCTGCAGTCAGATGTGTAGCTAACTAAAACATGCATTCAGGCTATAGATCACCCCTTCAGGTGATGTTCTGGATGCATTTCACAAGGTTTGATATATTGTGTTTTTGTTTAATCTATTTCTAAATATTACGTAATTCCCACTGTGATTTCCTCTTGGAGTCACAAACCACTTAGAACTGTGTGTATATATGCGTGTGTGTGAGGGGGGTTGAATTTCCAAATATACAAGTAGCAATGATTATCTTTTGGTTATTGATTTCCAATTTTATTGTGGTAAAAAAATAGATTCTATACATTAATTGTTAGATGCTGGCAGATGCTTGCTTTGTGGCCCTGCACACTTTAAAAGTGGATTTTTACAAAAGGTCCAGTATGCTTGAAAACGGAAATTCTGTACTCTAGTTGTTGTACAGAGAGGACATTGAGTTTCTCTTATATCCTTACTTGAGTCCTAGGAGAAAGAACAACTTGTCAATTTATCTTTGTAATTCTGTCAAACTTTGCTTCATATATTTTCAGGTTACACTGTTTGTACATAAGGGTCATGGTTATTATACCTTACCAGTGAACTGTTTATCATTATGTAATAATCTTTGTTTTAAAATCTATTTCTCAGTTTTTAAAATTTTTACTTATTTCATTTTTTTTAAGAGATGGGGTCTAGCTCTGTTGCCCAGGCTGGAGTGCAGTGGCACAATCACAGACCACTGTAGCCTTCAATTCCTGGGTGTGAGCAATCCTCTTGCCTCAACTTCCCAAGTAGCTGAAATATTTCTAAATAGGTTTCTGGGTTTATTTCTAAATCAATTAGATATATCCACATTTTTCCTTTGGTGAATCATTATCTAACGTGATTTTTAAAAATAAAATTTTATATATGCACAGTTAAAAATAAATCAAATAGTTTTCCAAACTATAAAAACTCAGTCCTCAATTCCCAAATTTGAAAGGCAGCTTTTTGACTCTGCTAGTTACCTTTATATTTCTCAATAATATGATTATACTGTTATTTCTTGGTTTTTAAGTTTTAGTTATATTTTTTCTTTGTTTTTATTTTTTCTTCTAATTCCCTCAAATTTTGTTTTATACTATGAAAACTGACCACAAGCTGAAGATCTGACTTTTTAAATTTTTTTTTGAGACAAAGTCTCGCTCTGTCTCTGAGGCGGAAGTGCCGTTGTATGAACTTGGTTCACTGCAGCCTCCGCCTCCTGGATTTCGAGTAGCTGGGATTAAAGGCATGTACCACCACGCCTGGCTAATATTTTGTATTTTTAGTAGAGACAGGTTTTACCATATTGGCCAGGCTGGTCTTGAACTGGTAACCTCAAGTGATCCACCCACCTCGGCCTCCCAAAGTGTTGAGATTACAGGCATGAGCCACTGAATCTGGCCAAGTTGAAGTTTTAATGTTTTACAACCAAGATATGTACAACAGGATTCCCTAACATGTTCCAATGCACATGAAGACAAGTCACAAATTTCTCGCACTAGATGAAAGCAATTTCAAAGAAAAAAGAAGTGAGTGTAATAATATAATGCACTGTTCAGTCCCATCATTAAAGCACTGTGTTATGATTTAATTCTCACTGTTGTTTTTCTCAGTACTATGTAAATAAAAGACAGACATGTCTTAATCATATTTTAGAGTCAAAGAATTAACTTTTAAAACAGTTATTATTTAATATTTTAACCAACCTATTTGCTCACCAATGCTTCTTCTAACTCATGTCTTTTGAGTTCAAATCCCTTCTTTCTGAAATATAGACTTCAATATACCTCCTTCAGTGATAGTGTTGAAATAGTGAATTCTTAGTTACTATTGGTCTGAGAATTTCTTAACTTTACTTAACAGTGATGGTGTTGGAATTATGGGGCAGCAAATTACCTTAAAACCCCAAAGATCCTCATTCAACTGTCTTCTGGCATCTATTGTTGCTGGGGAGAAATCTGCTGCTAGTCTAGCTGGTGCTTCAAGCTGCTATTAAAATATTCTCTTTGCTGTTGGTGTTCCGATCTTTCACAAAGATGTGTATAGGTATGAGGTATGACTTACTTTCTTTTTAGTTTATGCTTCTAACACATAAGAACTCATCTTTCACAACAGTGAAAAATACTGTCAGCCATGATCGCTTTGAATATGGCCTCTCTCCATTCTTTCTAGTTTCTACTTCTGGAATGCTTATTAAATGTATGTGGTAATGTTTCATTTTACTCCCCCTTCCCTGTGGCTAAATTATCCTTTCACATTTTGTGTTTTTTTGCTATGTATAGTACATTCTGGGTATTTTCCTAAGATTTATGTTACATTTCGTGGTGTCAAATCTGCTAGTTAATCAATGGGTTAAATACTAAAATTTTCTTTCCAGTGACTATGTTTTTCAAATCTAGAAGTCCTCTTTCCTTATTAAAAACAGCATCTTATTCTTTTCAAGGCTTGATTCCTTCATATTTGACTTTAAATCACTTTGACATATTACAGAGTCTCCATGCTGTGTGATTTTCTGAAGTTCTTCGTAGTCTTATTATGTCTACTCATCCTAACTGATGGTGGATTTCAGATCCTTTAACATGCATGGTGAGCTCATTTCTGGTGGGGCTTTGTGGGAATTTTGAAGGAATTCTATGAGGAATGGGTTGGGGCAGGTCCCCAATAAATGTCACCATTTTTAGACCATTTTACATTGATTTCTCAGCTTAAATATTGGTACTGTAAGGGGAGCATACACATCAGACCGTCAACACTCTCAAAGCACTGGACTAAGCTCCTTGCAGAGACAAGCTTCCTTACAGACCCCAGGAGCAAGCAAAACATATTTTTCTAGTACTTCTTTCACTAACGTATATAGTCCTTGGGAGTTTCTTGGTTACTGATTTTGAAACATGCATTTTGAATGTTACATCTATTACTAATAAGATTAAATCATATTATGCTAAGGTTTCAGCAAATCTAATACTTTAAAAATTGGCTATCCAGCCAGGCATGGTGGCTTACGCCTGTACTCCTAGCACTTTGGGAGGCTGAGGCAGGTGGATTGCCTGACCTCAGAAGTTTGAGACCAGCTTGGGCAACACGGTGAAATCCCATCTCTACTAAAACACAAAATATTGGGCTGGGCACGGTGGCTCATGCCTGTAATCTCAGCACTTTGGGAGGCCAAGGCAGGTGGATCACTTGAAGTAAGGAATTCAAGACCAGCCTAGCCAACATGGTGAAACTCCGTCTCTACTAAAAACACAAAAATTAGCCAGGTGTGGTGGCACGCGGCTGTAATCCCAGCTACTTGGGAGGCTGAGGCAGGAGAATCGCTTAAACCTGAGAGGCAGAGGTTGCAGTGGGCCAAGATTGCACCACTGCACTCCAGCCTGGGCAACAGAGTGAGACTCAGTCCCAGAAAAAAAAAATTGCCAGGCGTGGCAGCATGCGCCTGTAATCCCAGCTACTTGGGAGGCTGAGACAGGAGGAGTGCTTGAACCCGGGAGGTGAAAGTTGCAGTGAGCCTAGATTGTGCCATAGCACTGCAGCCTGGGCAACAAGAGAGAAACTGTCTAAAAAAACAAAAACAAAAAAATCAGCTATCCAAACAAAATGAAAGCCAGCCAACTTTATCTCATGAAAATCTTTAAAAATACTGAGAACTTCATAAAAAATATTTGACAAATTAGTAAATTTGGCAGTTTGGTAATATGACCAACTGAATTTTAGTGAACTGACTTTGGGTAACAACTCTGTTTTTTTGCAAAAAGAATCATGGACTAAAACATAATCTACATTCTTTTCCTGGTCTTGTTTAAAGTAATTACAATATGCACAGTTATTATGCTCTGGTGTTTGTTAGGTATCAAACACTCTGTAAAAACTTTATATTTTAACTCCTATAATCCTCCCAAGAATGTCATGAGGTAGGAATTATTTTTTCATCTTACAGATGAAAAAAATAAGGCAAAGAAAGTATAAAACTTGCACATGATCCCGAAGTTGTAAGAAAATGTGCCAGGACTTGAACCTGGACAGTGAGCTCTGGAATCAGTACAGTTAGCCAACACAGTATACACACCATGTTACACAGAAAGAAAGGAACTATCAGAGACCTAAACAGTTATTACTATTACTAGTTTTTGCAGAGGTGGTACACTCTAAAAGGCCTTATTTTGAATTGGTAAGAATGCAGATGAGTTTATATCTAGTTCTGAACAAAGAGAATTAGTTAGCTAACTGATGCAATAAAGCAAAGGTCCCAAGTAAATTAAATTATAAATTGCCCTGCAATCCATCATAAGCAGTAATTTTCTTTTGTTGTTTTTCCTTTCCATTCAAAAACAGCGAAAAGATTCTTACTATAAACTAGTTTTGCTGCTAAAACTGCCTTTAATTTATCCATACTGTAACCTGTAACTTCTAGGCTGAGTTGATGCCAACAGCTCTTTACCGTTGCTTGAGAGAAATGCATAGTCATAAAGAAACTGCTTTTTTTAAAAATAGGCAATAGTGTTAATGAAATAAGTTGTAAATGCCGTCACCAACTTCTTCACTTTTCTATTTAACCAACCCATGTATGACATCATCCAATATCTCATTTGTTATCAGCATAAAGTATTAGTTCTAACTTTGCTGATACACTGGTGTTAGCCTGAATGAATCCCTAAATTCTATGGCTCTCAAATATCTTTAGCTGACAAATAAGGAGATCTAACTAGATTATTTTAAGCTTTCTTTTAACACAATAATGTCATTTCTCAATTTTTCTACCCTGGGTCAATCAAAACTCCTCTTTTATATAACCTGTCACCAACACGTTTGTGACACTGTGCTCTTTAACAATTGACTTTCTGGGCCGGGCGCAGTGGCTCACACCTGTAATCCCAGCACTTTGGGAGGCTGAGGTGGGCGGATCACCTGAGGAGGTCAGGAGTTTGAGACCAGCCTGGCCAACATGACAAAACCCCATCTCTATTAAAAATACAAAAAATTAGCTGGGCGTGGTGATGCGTGTCTGTAATCCCAGCTTCTTGGGAGGCTGAGGCAGGAGACTAGCTTGAGCTTGGGAGGTGGAGGTTGCAGTGAGCAGAGATTGTACCACTGCACCCCATCCTTTGATAACTAAGGAGACTCTGTCGAAAAAAAAAAAAAAAAAAAATCGACTTTCTGAAAATGTAAAAAACTATACAATGCACAAGCTATAACTAATTTCAAGATCATCTAGTCTAAATGCTTCCTTTTTAAAAAAATCTTTTATTATTTTCTTTAAAAAAGGTTTAAAATAGAGACTGGGATTTGCCATGTTGCCCAGGCTGGTGATGAACTTCTGGGCTCCAGCATTCCACCAGCCTTGGCCTCTCAAAGTGTTGGGATTACAGGTGTCAGCTACCATGCCCAGCCTAAATGCTTCTTTTAAAAACAAGGAACCCTTTTCTTCCAGAGCTTGTGAACTTCTCTCTGCACCAACACATCCGAGTATAAACATTCACTGCCATCAATAAGCACAGCTCCGTAGGAGACACTCCATGCCCTAACAAGGCATATAAGGTTCCTGGAGGGGCAGGGAGCATCCCTACCTTATACTACCCCATTCTGAGATGCTGGCTTCCACGAAGCCAAATTTGCCTAATTTGGAGGCAAATTACCCCTGCTAGGAATTTTGGGCCAGGCTCTCCAACAATCAGAGTTCTATAAATACATTTCAATTTTATTTGGTAATCTTTCATCTTTTTCTACTTTGTGTCTTGATTCCGTCTCACAGGAGAGCTGTTAAATATGCCAATCATACTCACTGTCAAACTGACTACACAGCTGGATAAAATACAAGGATAATTTTCCACTTGTGCAGAAAATCTGTAGCATGCATGGTGAACACAGAAAAGCCACTTTCTGGTTGAAGAGAGGCTAGATATCACACAGCTGAATGATTGCCACTGAAGTCTGCTCCCTCATGTTCATCTTGTCCTCTATTTGGCTTTCCACAAAAATGAGACAAGCAGGAGAGGGAGGTCATAAAAAGCAAAATTTCCCCAACAGAAGCACAAGGAGACTGGAAGTGTTGATAGTAAACCATTAAGGGTGAGAGAAGGAAAACAGGTAGGGGCTGCCTTGGAACCAACATTGCTGGCTATCTAAAACCAGCACTTAATACACGTTAAAAGTAATCATAGGGCCGGGTGTAGTGGCTCACGCCTGTAATCCCAGCACTCTGGGAGGCCGAGATGGGCGGATCGCAATGTCAGGAGTTCGAGACCAGCCTGGCCAACACGGTGAAACCCTGTCTCTACTAAAAATACAATAATTAGCTTGGCATGGTGGTACATGCCCATGACCCCAGCTACTAGGGAGGCTGAGGCAGGGGAATGTTTGAACTAGGACCCAGGAGGCAGAGGTTGCAGTGAGCCAAGATTGCACCATTGTACTCCAGCCTGGGCTACAGAGTAAGACTATGTCTCAAAAAAAAAAGCAATTATAGTTGATGAAAAGAAGTTCATGGAGCTATATATGTGACTCTTTTTGTTATATACACACACTCATACGTATGGATGCATGTATGTATAAAACACTGTAAGCACACACAGCAAACTGATGGAAGTGGTAACCAAAGGGGAGAGTGGCTGACCATACTGGAACTCTCACTTTCTACTTAGATACTTCTGTACCCTTGACTACCTTCTTCTTTTAAACAGTAACCAGATTTTTTTTTTAAAGAATCAAAAAAATATTTTTTCTCTTTTTGAATAAAGAGTCACTACCAGAGAATTTCTATTGGCAACAAAGTTTTTTAGGACAACAGAATTTATGCAAATTGCTGAAAATGTCCAACGGTGACAACTGGCAAGAAAGAAAAATGGTTAAGGAAATGGTAAAACTTATACATGGCTAGAGGATCAACATCAACAAGGGAGACTTATTAGTGTAATGTTAATTCAAGAGTAAGCAAGGAATTTATTCCAGCATGTTAGAACTGGTTTTTTTTTGTTTTTTTTGTTTTTTTTTTTTATCTTCAAGCCACGTATAAATGCATTGGTTCAAGTTTCAAGGTTTCAACAAATCTGGACATCAAAGCCAACCATAAAGCATATAGCAGAAATACCATGGCTACTAGGGAGTTCCTGGTCACACTCATGAAGACAATCAGGAAGGTGTTCCCTAACTCAACCAACTTTCAATGTGGACAAAAGTGTTTTATATTTAGGAGGAAGATGCCTAGTATAATACATTTCAGCAAGGAGAAGAGCATGCCTAGTTTCAACTCTTGAATAAATATGCTTCTGTGTGGATCAGGAGTTTGGGGCAGGGAGAAGTTTACTTCCCTTTAGTCACTTCAGATTTTCAAAGAAATGGATTTCCAAACAGCCTCTGATGAACTGAATATGTTTTTAAAGACAGCAAACATTTATTAATCACTTATTTCATGCTGGGTTATTTACATGCATTTACGACGGCACAAAACCCATGCTGACTGGCTATGGACTAGGGCCAAGAAAAGGCTTTTCAATGAAAAAACTTCTTACTAGTCACACCAGTAATAAGTTAGGAGTCAGCAAAGGAGAGAGCTTCCATTTGCCTCTCCCATTTGGTAGAGACTTTGGGAGAGAACACAAGCAGTAGCTTCTTTACTAATGAATGATGATCCTACAGATTAGGCAGAAGCGAGAGCCATACTTACTGGAGGAACTAGTTAAATTTTGATTTTCAGTTTACCTTGGTCCATGATAAAATACTTCTTTGATAATCTTTATTATGGAATCTGAGCAAGAAAAGTCTAAAGTTTCAAGAAAATATTTAATATAATTTTTGGGTAGGAGAGTTTTGTTTTTTTGTTGTTGTTGTTTTTGTTTTTTTGACACAGGGTCTCACTCTGTTGCCTAGGCTACAGTGCAATGGTATGATCATAGCTCACTGCAGTCTCAACCATCTGGGCTCAAGCAATCCTCCCACCTCAACCTCCTGAGTAGCTGGGACTATAGATACAAGTCATTATGCCTGGCAAAGTTTTGTTTTTCTGTGTGGAGATGAAGTCTCACTATGTTGCCCAGGCTGGTCCTAAACTCATGGGCTCAAGCGACCTGCCTACCTTGGCCTTCCAAAATGCTGGAATTACAGGTGTGAGCAATCATGCCTGACCCAGGAAGTAACTTTTAAAGCATGATCCGAAAGCCATGATCCTGGGAGAAAATACTGATAGACTGGATTACTTATACTAAGGACCAGTCTATGAGAAAAACTACTTTGAACAAGGTAAAAGGTTATCTGGGAAAATAATATTTATAAAACCAAGACAAAAAATTGATATCCTTAATATATAAAGAGCTGTAACAAATGAGTAAGAAAAAGACAAAGATTCCAACAGAAAAAAGGGCAAAAAGCACAGTTAATTCATGAAAGAATACAAGAGAGTAAAAAAAAATATGCAAAGATGTAAGAGAAATGCAAAATAGAAAACCATACTGACATACAATGCTCAGTCCATACATCGGCAAAAAAGCTAAAGATGAGGTTGCAGAGAAATGGAAACTCTACTTTATGTGTAAAAACTATAGCAGTCCTGAAGAGCAATACTGCATCAAAGTTTAAAATGTGCATGTATAGTCTTTGAACAAAAAATTCCACTTAGGAATCTACAATAAGCAAATACAGCAACTAGATGGGTGCAAAAAATCTAGACAGTATGTTTTCATCAGCACTGTGTGGGACAGTAGGGAATAAAAACCAAAATGTTGAACAGCAGAATATGTCCACACAATGTTATACTATAAACATATTCAAAATGAACTATACAAATGTTCCAAATGAAAACGCTTATGACTGTCATTTCTCATTATCTGTATGCCTCTTTTCCTTTTAAATTAGAATCCATGTCTCAGTTGTAATTACAGCCACCTGGAATAAAAACTATTTGCTAGACTTGACTGCAACTACATGCAGTCATGTAAGAAAATGTTGGCCAGGAAGATATAAATAGAAGTAGCGTACACAACTTTGATAAAGTATTAAAGGGAGAGGACATGGCTTGCTTTGTCCCTTCCTTCTTCCTACTGGCTAGAATAGGGATATTATGGCCTGAGCTGATAGTCATATTGGATCACAAAGAGGAAGTTATGGATTACAGATGGTGGAGCTACAAGCTCTCAGGAGAAACTGGATATGCCATACCAGCTCTGGACTATTTATCTCAGTACATCATTTATACAAGAGAAATGTAAACATCTATCCTGTTTAAGCCACCATTACTTCAGGCTTTCTGTCACTGAATCTAATCCTAACTGATGTACAGCTTTAGAGTGACTCACAAAGAAGCTATCAGTGCACACACCCATCCTAGCCGGTATACCAAAGTGACTGATTATTTGAGGTGGTGAGGTAACCGGTGATTTTTTTTTTTAACACCTCTCAGGATTCAGAATTATCTTCTGAAAAATTTTCTCTTACAGTAATATGTACTGACTCTGTAGCAATTTTTACTTTGAGAAAAGTTTTCTAAAAACATGTTAAAAAAAAAAAAAGCTGCTTTCTCTTACTTAGTTCCTTGAAAGAACTCTCATTAGTTTGGTCAGATTGATTTCTTTTGAAAAACAACTATGTTGCCTGACAGTTTACCACTGAATCTCAGCAGCCTGCCAGGCACACAAATAGGTTTTACTAGGCTGAATTTTTTTTTTTCTTCTTTTTGAAAGAAAGAAAAAGAGAGGAAAGAAAGTGAGAGTGAAAGAAAGAAAGAAAAAGAATGTAAGAGAGAAAGAAAAAGGAAGAGAAAGAGGGAGAGAGAACGGGATTCTTGTTCTATTGCCCAGGCTAGATTGCAGTCTAAAAATGGGTATTAAAAACCTCTTTTATGCCAATAATTGTGCTTAACAATGG